>JALIHJ010000053.1:0-5000 GCA_022984795.1 Fabrea salina | reverse complement strand
CGAACCCTAATTCCCCGTCACCCGTCATCGCCATGGTAGTCCAATACACTACCATCGAAAGCTGATAGGGCAGAAACTTGAATGCTTCACCTCCAAGAGGTCCGCCAAGTTATTATGATTCCTCCACAGGGTTGCCCCCGTTGGGTTTTATCTAATAAATACTACGCACTGCGTAACCAGCATGTATTAGCTCTAGAATTACTACGGTTATCCATATAAACGCTTAGCAAATAAACTATAACTGTTTTAATGAGCCATTCGCAGTCTCACCGTATACAAGCTTATACTTAGACATGCATGGCTTAGTCTTTGAGACAAGCATATGACTACTGGCAGGATCAACCAGATTACTTCTTGCTACTTCTAAACTCCCCTCACTCTCACTTGCTCCACTACTCAGCAGCCCTAAGTTACTGCTTTCCCTTTCCACAGTTCCACGCTATTGCTGCGTCAACCCCCTTCCAAACCCTCTTTGACTTACCGTCTCAGAGTCCCATGTTTTAGCACTCCTGGGGTCTCGGCAAGGAAGTTTTTGTTGCTGTTCCTAGTTAGTCAGAATTTTGGCCGGAGCTACTCTTTCCTCACTGTTCCTGTACTAAGCAACTACTCTGTTTCCATTTTGCCTCAACCGACCCCTCTTATATATAGCCAAATTTTCCCTCTTAATTTCTTCACTACCACCCTTTTCCAAATTTTCTTGAAGTCAAGGTCAGAGGTAGTTTTGGTCACCTAGCTGAGATTAGGAATCAGTTACTAAGTTCAAAGGTGGTTAGACTCCAATATGTTTAACAAGTACTTGAACTTCTTAAGGTTTCATGTTCTTATAGTTACTTTCCACTTAAAAGACTTAGACACTTAAAGTTGCCCTTACTTACTTAAGAGTGCTTGGTGAAGAAGTTCACTACTTTGTTCTTGGCATCATGTCAAAGTATACCCTTGTCTCACTCAACCAGTACAAAGTCAAAGCATTGCAAGAAGCTATTTCTTAGAAAGGGTCTTAGGTAGTTTAGTTTGCAGTTACTGGATGCAGCATCTCTTGGGTTTGAGTGTTTGGCACAACAAAGACTTATTTAAGAGTTATCAGGACTAATGCTTGAAGATTCTGAGTATGCAGAACAACTTAGGTTCAATTCTTTCTATTGCTTAGTCTTAGAAAGTGTCTGCTTCACTTCTTTGACACTCTTTTATCAACTTCCTTTTAGTTAATAAGTGACTTAAGCATGTCTTCGACTTACCTAGACTTGTATTTACATTTCATCTATAGGTGCATAGTCCTTGAGTTTCTAATTTCATTGTCTCTGGTGTTATGCTGCTGCAGAGTGCTATGGCCTATAGGTCTGTTTTGCTTAGAGTTATGTTAGGTGTTCTATGAGTATTGTTTTCTAGTGCTTCAGTAAGTGTTAGAGTGCCATTATAGCTCCAAGCTTTCCTAGACTTACTTACTGCATTGCCCAAGTATCTAAGTAGTTTTAGAGTAAGTTTGAGTCAACAATAAAGACTCATAAACATCACTAGTTAACGTTTCTGTAACTTAGTGACTAATGCTTACTTACTTGAAGATTCAAACTCTAGTAAAGCATTCACTACCCCAATTCAAACTTAAAGGTTATTAAGAACTTGCAGTGAGGTAATAGACTACCTTTGTCTTGGTGCTTTAAGTAGTTTTCTTTGCATCGTAGTTTCTACTTCTCATAGTTACTACTTTAGAACAAAGGACATTCTAGAGTTCTACCTTTCTATTCATTCCAGCACTAACAACTCTAAGTCCTTGCTGAACACAACTAGTAAGTTCCTTATATTCAATAAACACAGATTCTCTTAATCAAAGTGATTAGTCATAGTTCATTGACAACTTCATTCTGGAATGTCTCACTGACAGAAAACAATCAAAGTTCTCTGGACAAGACGTTGTGGAAACTGTTGCCATTTAACGATAGTTTCGGATCCAAGCATAGCACATTTGGGAGTCTTGAAAACAAACTTGTTAGACCATACAGGAAGTGTTTGTTCAGTTGCTGTCTCAAGCAGTGACCACTTAGTAGTTTCTGGAAGTGCGACTATTAGGCTGTGGAACTTTGGAACCTTAACTTTAGTGCTACCTTACACAGTTGGTGCAGATCTCATGGTTTGTAGTTTCTGATGACACCACTCGAGTGTGGAGTTTCTGGACTGCAAACTCAACTTCTAGAAGGCCACAGAGATGCAGTAGTTCAATCAACAACTTATACTTAGCTTCTGCAAGGACAAGTCAATTAAAATCGGGACTAGTCAAGAAGTTCTTTCTTTAGAAGACTGCACTTCTGGTGTTGTTTCAGTTTGTTGAACCATAATAATTCTTCACCTAGCAGGACTTGTCTTTGAGCTTCCGGACAAGAAATAGTTTCAAAGTTCTGGCATACTAATAAACTTATACAAATTGCTCTGTTTTTCTCGAATTAACTAATGTGCTGTTTTATTACTTATTGACTACTGCTTTTCAAGTTTAAGTATTCGTTTGAACTTGCTGCTATAGTTCCTCTACTAAGACTCATATTCTAATGAAGTCTATGAGTACAGTTGAGTATTTATGATTGCTTGTGAGTTCCATCCTAAGCACCTCCTTTAGAGAAAGTAAGAAGCAGTTTAGGTCTGTGCACGTTCACTCTTCAGCCTTCCAATGGTAAAGCTTTGTTTTCTATTTATTGTTGAATTGAGCTTCTCTGACTTTATAGGAGAGTTTGTAAATAGAATGAGGTATAACTGGTATTGTCTTACTCCTAGTTCCAGAACCTTACTAACAACCACATAGTACTTAAGACCAATAGTTAAATAAATAGAAGTCTTAGATTCTTTCTCATAGTTTCCGTAACCAACTACTTTTGCCTAGTGAATGAGTTCCTGCAATATCTCAACTACCTAGATTTCTTACTCCCTAAAACTTAATTGCTGCCCCCTAAGTTTACCACCATTTTCCACCTCCCATTTATAATGCAAGCCAACTGTCCTTCAAAGTGCCAAGCTATCTCCAAGTGTAGCTGTGGAGAGTTATTATGTGAGCATTTGTTTGTGAGTCATGTTACTCAAGGTCACTCTACTAACCCTCTGACTCAAAGTGACCAAGTGAATGAAGTGCTGAGGATGATTTCCCGCCAGAAAAAAGAAGTCATCCAACTAAGCACTCTCATTGTCTCAGAAGTTGAGAGAGTGACTTCTGAGCAACTTGCTCTACTTGAACAACTCAAGAACGACCTACTTGACTCCCAATCCAACATTGCTTCAACCATCCAACAAGTCAATCAGATCAGATCCAAATGACACTTTCGAGCAACTAATCAACCAACTGGGCTTCAACAACCAACTCCAAGCCCTAGAAAACCAAGTTGCTGAGTCCCAAGAAACAACTCTCCACCAACAACTAGAGACTAAAGACCAACTACCCCAAGTACTCTCTAGAAAGCCTGTGGTTATATCGGGTAGTCACGATAAGACCATAAGGATTTGGGAAGATGGAGAGACTAGAGTGCTTACAGGCCATACTGGATGTGTCTAGTCAGTTGCTGTGTCTCTGAAGAAAGGGATACTAGTGTCTGCTAGTCATGATTCCACCATTCGAGTGTGGAGTCTAGCTACTGCACAAGTAACCCAAGTACTCAAGGGGCATAGTAATTGGGTATACTCTGTGGCCATTTCTAGTGATGGCGAGTGGGTTGTGTCTGGGAGTAGAGACAAAACACTTAGAGTGTGGAGTCTAGCTTCTGGACTAACCACTCAGGTACTCAAAGGCCATAGTAATTATGTTAGGTCAGTGGCCATTTCTAGCAAGGACCAATACATTGTCTCTGGTAGTTATGACAATACACTCAGAGTGTGGAGTCTAACTACTGGAGAAGTGATTAGAGTCCTTCAAGGCCATAGTGATTGTGTCTAATCAGTGGCCATTTCCAAGAGTGACCAATACATTGTCTCCGGGAGTATGGACTGCACTGTTAGAGTGTGGAGTCTTACTTCTGGAGACCTGATTAGAGTCCTTCAAGGACATGGTGGTTATGTCTGGTCAGTTGCTATTTCAAGTGACGAGCAGTTTGTAGTCTCAGGAAGTGCAGACAAAACCATTAGAGTGTGGAGTCTCACTTCTGGAGAAACTACTCAAGTACTCAGAGGACACACTGGACGAGTACTTTCAGTCAAGCTATCAAGTGACGACAAGTACTTGGTGTCTGGAGGTGGCATGGATAGACTACTCAGTTAGAGTTTGGGACCTCTCTACAGGTCAACAGACTCAAGAACTAAAAGGCCATACTAATAATGTATGGTCAGTTAACTTAATTATTGAATTCTTGATTAACTTGTTTATTGGTAGTTCTTCCTGTTCTTGATTCTCTATTGGGTGTTAGGGTGTTAGGGTGTTAGGGTGTTAGGGTGTTAGGGTGTTAGGGTGTTAGGGTGTTAGGGTGTTAGGGTGTTAGGGTGTTAGGGTGTTAGGGTGTTAGGTGTTAGGGTGTTGGGGTGTTAGGGTGTTAGGGTGTTAGGGTGTTAGGGTGTTAGGGTGTTAGGGTGTTAGGGTGTTAGGGTGTTAGGGTGTTAGGGTATTTAGGGTGTTAGGGTGTTAGGGTGTTAGGTGTTAGAGGGTGTTAGGGTGTTAGGGTGTTAGGGTGGGGTGTTAGGGTGTTAGGGTGTTAGGGTGTTAGGGTGTTAGGGTGTTAGGGTGTTAGGGTGTTAGGGTGTTAGGGTGTTAGGGTGTTGGGGTGTTGGGTGTTAGGGTGTTAGGGTGTTAGGGTGTTAGGGTGTTAGGGTGTTAGGGTGTTAGGGTGTTGGGGTGTTAGGGTGTTAGGGTGTTAGGGTGTTAGGGTGTTAGGGTGTTAGGGTGTTAGGGTGTTAGGGTGTTAGGGTGTTAGGGTGTTAGGGTGTTAGGGTGTTAGGGTGTTAGGGTGTTAGGGTGTTAGGGTGTTAGGGTGTTAGGGTGTTAGGGTGTTAGGGTGTTAGGGTGTTAGGGTGTTAGGGTGTTAGGGTGTTAGGGTGTT
>JALIHJ010000052.1:0-186086 GCA_022984795.1 Fabrea salina | reverse complement strand
GTACTTTTTAGACTGGCAGAGTTCCAGAGTTGTTTCTAGAAAACACTCCCAAAGACTTTATATTCTGTGCAGGAACTCGATTAATTAGGCACAACTTTGAATAAAATACTTCTTGAAGCACAAGATAGTTTTAATTCAAGTTGGCTCTGCACATGGCACTAGGAACTTGGACTTATAGTGCTTACAACTCTGTGAGCACTTTCATTGCTTATTTTGCCTCAGCTATATGTTAGATACGCAGAAGGAACAGCGTGACTTCAAGAAACCTATCAGCTACTCCAACTTGTATATATTCTGTGCCTCGATGCTAGGACTGGCTACTTTGTTTGCCTTAGGACTCACTATTTTCCAGATGTAGATCACTGCAATCGTGATTTTCTTTGTGTTAAGTTTAGTGTTTGTTGTTCTGTGCATTGACTCACAGACGGTTCAAGCCTTTGAGTAGAGTGGATTGGCGTATTCCACCAACTTTTTGCTTGTTCACCCAGTTGGTTGCTAATAAGTCCCTGGAACAAGGCTGGGTTTATGAAGCTATTCTTTAGTACATCAGAACTGGAGTGACTGCAAACTCACTGGTTCTTGGCTCTTAAGGTTTTGTCTTTGTGCACTGAAAAAGCAGATTGAAGGCTCTTTTGGAGGCTAAGGTTTTGGAAGGCCATGCTTGTAGTCTTATCAGTAGCTTGTGATCGTAGTTTTCGAGTGTGAGTCTAGCTACTGAAGAATACTCAAGTGCTAGAGGGCCAACGAATGGTAAAGTCTGTTAGTAAGTTTGAGTTTGTGGAGTCTAGCTACTGGGCAACAGACCCAGACAGTAGAAGTGCCATTATGCTAGTGAGCATTTGGACGACACTTCAACTCAGTGTAAGTGAACTTATCTTGTTTCTGAGACTTGCTAAAGTGTGAAGGTTAAAATGATTGAAGGGCATACGAGATAAAACATAACACTGGAGGAGTAGTTTCAGCCAAGTACTTAGCACCTGAAGTGGCTATGGGACTACTTAGTGGGACCTTACTAGGTGAAGAAACTCAACTACTGCAAGGCGAGATTAGTGAGTCATTAAGTTAATTAGTTTTACTCAAGGCTCAATAAGATCTTGGTATAAAGTATTTCCTGACAATTTCATCCTAAAATCTTCACTTTGTTTAGGATGATGATGGTAGGCGGAAATACTCCCACTCAGAGCTACCTCTGTAATGAGTAGCCATTCTGTCTATCTGCAGCCCCATCACAATCATTATTGCCTAAACTTAAAATTCATATAAGGTAACTTGCGAGTACTAAGGTGAACTTTCTAGGTAGTCATTCCCGCGTAAATTATCATTTATTAAGAAATCATTCTGGGCTCCTCAGTGAAGTACATGGACACAATTTCATAAACTTTTGCTAAGCAGAAGTATAAATTACACCCCCTTTAGTTATTCTGAGTCCCCTGAATTTTTCACCTAAAAGGTGGTGAAGAAATTCCCTATAAATATGGACATGAGAATCAGACTTCCTGAGCCAGTTACTAGCATTCATTGAAACTTCTTTGATAAATAAACTTGATACTAGATCATCTATACTTATTTGTGAGTTCATAAACTAGTTAATTATAGATAAATAGCTATACTTAGATAGTTTATAAATGAAATTAAGGCTATTTTTTGCACTAGGATTTTTACTTTGGAATGGACTTTCGAATAATGGCAATTCGGGTATTGATTGTCCTAGCACAACTATAAAGAACTGCTGTGAAAACCCAAATAGTTCTCAAGTCGATTGCGATGCTTATTCAGCTAATCAATGTTTTTCAGAATGCACTCCTGATCCTGATTCTGCAGATGAATGCTGTATTCCAAACTGCTCAGGGTCAGACGCATGGACTGGTACTACCTGTGCTGCATGCCCTGACAATTCTTCTGCTTACAATTTAGTATGTGTTTGCGAAGATAATTATTTTAATGTTGGTACTGATACTCTTAGTTGCCAACAATGCACTACTAAGTGTACAAGGTGCCCCATAGATGATCCTAATTGTATTGTAGCTTGTGAAGTAACTCATGCTTATAACGATGGTGGAGACTGTGTGTGCCCAGATAATTCCTCGCCTTATGATGATACTTGTGTCTGTCAAGATGGGTATTACAACTCAAACCCTTCAGGCTTAACTTGCACTTCCTGCGCTACTTCTTGCCAAAGGTGTGCCGATAAAGATGACCCCAACTGCATTGACTGCACAGTAACTAATGCCTATGAAGATCCAAGTGGAAATTGTGTATGTCCTACTAACGACGCTTTATCAGCATCAGAAACGGAATGTGATTGCCCCAATGCTTCAGATGTAATTACTTGCTCTCGAGGTGTTTGTCAATGCTCGACTGGTGGGTGTTCTGGTGATTCTACTAACATAAACGGTGTGTGTGTCTGCAATGATGGATTTTACAACTCGGGATCAGGTTGCGTCAGTTGTACAACTACTTGTGAAAGCTGTTCCAGTACAAGCGATCCTCACTGCATTGACTGTAAAATAACCCATGCTTATGAAAGCGCTAGTGGAGACTGTGTATGCCCAGATAATTCCTCTCCCTATGACAACACTTGTGTCTGTGTGGATGACTATTACAACTCAGCTTCAAGTGGATTAACTTGCAGTCTTTGCACTACTGATTGCCAAAGGTGCACTGATCCTTCGGACAAAGAAGACATAAACTGCATAGAATGCCTCATTGAGTATGCCTCCCAAGATTCCAACAGAGACTGTGTGTGCCCGGACCATTCATCGCCTTATAACAACAAATGTGTTTGTGAAGATGGGTATTATAACTCGGCTTCAAGTGGGCTAACCTGTACTTCCTGCACTACTTCCTGTGAAAGGTGCAGTGATATAGATAGCCCTGGCTGTATTGATTGTACAACCGACCGTGCTATAATCAGTTCTGACGGAGACTGTGTGTGCCCACCCAATTCATCGGCTTATAGCACTGCTTGTGTATGTCAAAGTGGCTACTACAATTCGAATCCTGGGGGGTTAGATTGTCAAGTATGCACCACTGGCTGCGAAAGATGTCCGGCAGACAGCCCCGATTGCACTGTAAATTGCAGAGTAACCCATGCTTCTAACGATGCTACTGGAGACTGCGTGTGCCCAGTCAACTCATCACCTTACGAGAGCACTTGTGTGTGTGAAGATGGCTACTACAACTCAGACCCTTCAGGTTTAACTTGCACTCTCTGCACAGCTACCTGCCAAAGATGTTCTACCAAAGAGGATCCTAACTGCATTGACTGCACAGCAACTAATTCATTGCAAAGCTCTGGTGGAGACTGTTTGTGTCCAACCAATTCTTCGGAATCAGAAGGAAAATGTGTTTGTGATGATGGCTATTATAAAGACGGGCCAATCTGTTCACCTTGCCATAGCTCATGCAAAGAGTGTTCGGGATCGGCAACCCACTGCACAGCCTGCACTAGTCCCTTGGTACTAGACTCTACCAAGAATCAATGCATTTCCTGTGGTGCATCCGAGTACTTATCAGAGGGTAGCTGTCTTCCCTGTGACTCTAATTGTGCAGCATGTTCAGGGTCAGCAACCCACTGCACTGACTGCACTAGTCCTTTAGTACTAGACTCCAACAGATGTGTAGGTTGCCTAAGGTACTTTGATTCCTCTCAAGTTTCAGCTTACTTTTCTGAGACGTACTCCAAAATCTATGTTACATTTGATGAGGAAGCTGTTACTAACTCTGGTTCTTGTGGAACTTTCTTTGAGTCAGAAACTTCAGAGAAACTTGGAATCAAGCCTTTTTGTTCGTGGAAAAACAGCACTGTTTTGGTGGTGAGCTTGGGGTCTAACTTCACTATCCGCAACGAAGCCCTGAAACTGAATGCCTTCAACATTCTTAAAAAGTAGGGGGAGTGTTCCTTTGACTACTCCAACTTAGAACCAGTGGCTGAGTACAAGTATCCACTGCCTATTCCTTCAGCCAAGCTTTCAGCTCCTTACTCCTACAGCATTCCTTGTGCCACCAAGTCACTGCAAGTATCAGCAAAGAAGTCAGTTGGAAGAGCAGGTGGGTCTCTTAGTTATGATTGGAGTCAGTTGAGTGGCCCTTCTAACATTGACTTGTCTTCTGAAACTGAAAGTGTTCTTAGTATTCCCAAAACTCAGCTTTCAGGAGGCGATTACACTTTCAGAGTTCTTATGCAAAATGCTTTTAATAGTTCAGACTCAGCAGAGATTTCAGTGAAGGTTGAAGAAGCAGAGGCCTTGTCAGTGCAGATTGATGCTGGCAACCAGATCTCAATCAAGAGTGGAGACTCCCTTAAAATCAAAGCCTTTGTTGAGAGTTTCTGTGGAAAGAGTTCTTCAGTGCAGTATGCTTGGAACTATGAAGGACTCAGCAGCGAAGGAGAAGCACCTGGGAACCCTAGTGCAGTCATTGGCAACTCTAAGCAGTCACACGTTCTCAGAATCAAACAAGGCGATCTCCAAGCAGGCTATACTTATGTGTTCAAGGCCACTGCTCAGGAAGGAGAGAGTTACGGAGAAGCCTTTTTGTACGTGACTGTTGAAAGCTCTCCCTTAGTAGCCATACTTAACAAGGCTGACGGACAGATCTCCAACGGAAAAGACTTGAGACTGGATGCCAGTGAGTCCTACGATCCAGACAACTCCCAAGGTCCACTGGAGTTTGAGTGGACTTGCACTGAATCCGGCAAAAACTATTGTGAAAGCACTTCTGGAGAACAGCTACTAGACACTGAACAAACTGGGTCTATACTGCAAATTGAGTCTGAGGAACTAAGACCTGGGGCCTTCTACTACTTCTGCGCGAAGGTTTCCAAGGACACTAGAGAAGACCAGAAGTGTGTGGAACTAGAAGTAGTAGAAAGGGGCAACAAGGAGATTAGCTTACCTAAACCCTTTTTCAAGATCAATTACTTGTGGGAACTCTTGGTTCTACTTTCAGTCCAAGGCTCCTTTGAAGACAGTGTGCAGTGGACTCAAGTGCTAGGAACCTCTCTTACTCCTACAACTCCTCTAAACAAACCCTACATCTACTTCCCTTCTGAGTCAATGACTCCAGGTTCTTACTACTCCTGGCAAGCAACCCTTTCTAGTTCAACAGGCTCACTTACCATCACTATTCCCTGGAACACTAACGTAGGAGCCTACTGTTTAGGAGACTTGGAAGTAAGTCCTTCTACAGGTTCTGCCCTTTCCACTGAGTTTGAGTTAAGCATTGAGGACTGCTTTGACGGTGACGAAGAAGACTACCCATTATTCTACTCCTTTGGACTCATTCGCAATGGCTACCACATTCCCTTAGCTCCTCCTAGACTCTCCAACAAGGTAACTACTAAGTTACTGTCTGGCACCAACACTCTTTTTGCCATGGTGTGTGACTCAATGTGGAATTGTGAATACTACAAACAGTCCTTCACTGTGAGTTCAGTTTCTAGAAGACTACAAGAGAAGTCAGTGTCAGAAGCCTTTCTGGAAGACATTAAACATCCCGAACTCATTCCTGGCACTGTGCTTATGTACTGTGAGAGTCTTGAACTAGAACAAGCAGCCATTACAACTATGCTGTCTAAACTCAAAGAGTTCTCTCAGGACCTAGAAGACATTGATGAAGCTACTTACAGAAACGTAGTAGGAGCCATTTCAGTTATGATGGAAGAAGAAAACACCAACGAGTCTCAAACTCTGGAACTAGTAGACCTGGCCTTGTCCATGCTGGACTTTGAACTAGAAATACTCCAAGAAGACACTGAACTACTCATGGACAGTGCAAAAAGCCTGACTGAAAAGTTCAACTTAAACAACAAAGTACTTAAGAAGAGCCAAGAACTGATCAGCAAAGTGTTCAACAAGTACTTCAAACAGTCACCTCCTGAAAACCAACCCAAAACCATCCAAATAGAAGGCATCACTACCTACAGAATGACTGAAACACCTGCTAAGTTCAAGGAACTCTCTGCAAAGGTTTCAGACTCCAATGTAACTCTTCCAGGGTCACTGACCTTTGTAGACAGTGACGTTGTGGACATGGAAGTAACTACCTACAGCCAAGCAGGCAACTACTCAGACATTGTTGACTTGAGTTTCTTCGAAGCAGGCAGGTTCTCTGGATTTGACCTCAGTCTCAGAACTCGGTCTATTTACTCCCTCAGCAACTTAACTGAACCCATTGCTATTGAGATTCCTTTCCATACTAACATTGGAAACTGGAGTTGTGGCTACCTGAAAGAAGAAGACTGGGTAGAAGAAGGCTGTGAAGTAGTAGAAGTCAGAAGCAACTCAGTGATTGTTAACACAACTCACACTTCAATGTTCAGTTTGCAACCTAAAAAACCAGAGTCAGTAGTTGTCATAACAGAAGAAAATCAAGGATTCGGGATTTCTGACAACGAGTGCTCTCAAAGCTACATTCCTGTTTACTTGATGTCAGGAATACTGGCACTTGGAGTTTGCTTAGCAGCTATTTGGGCTATACTGGGCAGAAAAACCTCAAAAACTACTCCAGTCAAGTACATCTTTGAAACTCAAGGAGTGGAGACCGAAGGAAATGCCAATCAGAAATCAGATTATATAAACACGATCATGGAAACTTCTCGCCTTCCAAGTACTACAACAGAAGTCTCTGACTCACAAGAACCCAAAAAGTTCCTGGAGAACCACTTAACTTTGAGTCTGTTCTTTGGCAAAGAAAAAGCATTTTCATCAATTTACTTAACATCAGAGTACATTATTCTGGGAGGACTTATTGGAGTGCTTACATGGGTGACAAGAGACACTGACTCAGGAAACAAAGACAGTGAAGAGTTTGAAATGCAAGAACTCCTTGTGATTCTACTAGCCTCAGGCATCACCTCGTTTGCCATTGGAATTGCTGAAGTACTCACTAAAGTTTTGGAAGGCAACTCAAAGGCCCCAGTTTTTGTAGTTACAGCTGCACTTGGTATACTTAGTTTCTTACTGAGTGTATATTTATGCTCAGAGTTCTGTGAAGTGTGGAGTGTCCTTTGGACTTATTCACTCTTAGGAGGGATTCTCTTAGAGGTACTACTTTCTCAACCTCTGAGAGCCCTGATTAAAGCCTGCTTAACTAAGTAACTTCAATATGATCACTAAGTTCTTTTCTTTTGCTTCAGAAAACGGATCTCTAGAGTAATTCATAAACAATTAAAATACTTGGTAAGTCAGTTAGAGCTTACTACAATAATTTCTCCATAGACAACTAAAATGATCGAACTCAAGAAACTAGTTGAATTAGAGGATGAGTTCAGAGTACTAGGCAAATCCCTAATTCCTACAGGAGCAAAGGTATCAGTTGTCTCTGTGCTTGGAGCATCCGGCAAGTCAACTCTTATGAACAACCTTTTGGGACAAAATGTTTTTACTAATTCAAAAAACACCACTAAAGGAATATACATCTTTAAAACAGGCAACCAAGTATACCTAGACCATCAAGGAGTTTCTGAAACCACAGAGTTAGCAGCCTTTACTTCTTTCTTTTCCGACACAATTTTAATCATTGCAGAATCCCACTCAAACAACTTTGGAGACTCTATAATGCCTGTGTTATTCAACGAGTTGCTCAAAGAAAGAACCCACAAAAGCAACATTGTAGTTGTAGTAAAGAATCACTCAAAACAAGCTGAACTTAGCAAGATAAAACAAAACTTCACTCAAAAGCTAGAAAAGCAATGGAACCAAGGCATACAAACTCTGAAGTCAATAGACAAGGAGTGGACTAGAAGAAGGTTCAAGGATGAGTGCAACGTGCATGTTGAGTTTATTGAGTTTAATAAAGACGGTAGCTGCAGAGAACTCCGAAGAATTACTGAGATCATAAGAAACAGCCCTAAGTGTGAAGTAGCCAAAAGACTTGAACACTCCATAAACTGTGCTAATGCCAATATTCTAGGAAAACTCCAAGCAACTAAATCCCAAATAGACCAAAAGAAACAAGAACTTGAATCCAAAGCAAAGGAACTCTTACTCAGTAACCCACTGAGCAATGAGTTCGAGCAGCAACTTGAAGAAATCCACAACTCAGTTAAAACTCCTGTCTGTGAAGTCCTAAACGGACCTTTTGAAAGGATCAAAGGAGAGTACCTTCGAAAAGCCTTTTTATTCAAACTTTACTATATGAAAGCAGACATTCAGTATTACTACTTCAAACTAAGCTTATGCAGAGTACTAGGAACTTTTGGCAAGTTCAGTGAAGAATTGAGAACCCAAAAAAAAAAAAAAAAAAACTCTTTTGAAGAAAAGCTCAACAGAATAGTTGGGAACTCTAGGTTGCCAGAAGAGCTCAAAAACAAGATCAAAAAAACAATAAATAAAAAGAAAGAAAAGTTTTTAGAGGTTTTTTCTAAGAAGCTTCACACAGCTAAAGTAAAGACTTGGGCAGGGTGTGCTCTTTCTGTGGTGACTTTGGCTTTAGGAGGAGGATTGGTTGGAAGTGGCTTGGTTGTGTGTGGAGTAGTTACTGGAAGCATAGGAGCTGCAGTAGGCTTTGGAATGAGCTCAGAAAAGTGCCTCACAGTCAGTCTTAAACTCAGAAGAGAAGAAAGTGACCTGGAATGGGAAATTATGAACCTTTTAAGCTCTATCAAGAATTCAAAAGCCTCAAGTGTAGTTTTTGAAATTGACGATGAATTCAAGCACACCTTTTCACCACTTGATCTTGAAAACCTTTTAATTAAGAAGTAAGCTAAGTAAATTCAGACTTAGTATAGACTTAGGAAATCTTTTATGCAGAGAAGTCGTCTTTACTTGCCTGAATATTCATTCTGATAATGAAGGTTATTTTCGATCAAAAGTTGGAAATTGTATTATTCAACTCCCCAGCATACCTAAGAAAAGTGTACAATTGAAATTATTCCTTTTGTACACTCTACAAATGATAAATAGAATTCAATCTTTAGGTCAGTTTAAGGTGAATAAATTATGGCTAGGTTTTTATTTATTTCAATGCTCATACAAGTTAGTTTGGGGTGCTCCGCCAACTGTGGCACTTGTGGAACAGGGGTAGACAGTTGCACGACTTGCTCAACAGGTTACTATCTAACTCAAGGCATGTGCATTCCTTTTTGCCCCACTGGATTCACTCTAAACTCAGGAGTCTGTAATGCTTCTGACACCTTTGTCTTCCACTTAAGCTTAGATAATGTAATTCTTGACATTGTGGAAGAACGAAGAAACTCCATTCCAGTGTTGACAGGCTCAGACAACAGTTTCTACCCCAACTACCATTCAACTGACCCAATAGCTGCAGGGGGAAGAGGATATTACTTTACCGGAGACTCTTACATGTCTTTTAGAGCTGGCGATGGAGGAAAAGAACTAGTTTTAGCTCCGAAGTTTACTTTTATAGCTTGGGTTATGCCTAAGCCAGATGAGGAATATTTTCATTTATTTTGGAAAGAAAATATTGATTTATATAATACTTACTCTAAAAAAAACTTTTTATGGAAGGAATGGAGTTCTGCGACACCGCAGTCCGAAGGGAGAACTCAGCCGCGGCCCCAGGCAGAGCAGGCGACGGACCCCAGATGCGGACCGTAGGCTCCGACATACACGAGCAAGAAAGAGGGAAAAGAAACGAACAGATCATAGACGCGCAACTAGTCAGAATCTACTCCTCAAAAATCATGAGCAACAACAGTACCCCCCAACACAGGAGAGCGGCGCTGGAATACATCACAAAACAACTAGAAGAAACCTACCCACACCAAATAGTCAGAGCCAGAATCATCAACTCAGGCGATGTGGTGGCCCACATTGCATCAGCGGAAGAGGCCAAAAAAATGGCACACACAGGATTCGTACACCTAAAAACGGAGGACCAAGAAGTCAAAATCCCAATCGGACTGGAGCAAGACGGCCTAATCAACCTCGCAAGGTACAGAATAAGCATAAATCTACCAGACAACATCACCGACGAACTAGTCAAAGACCAAGTCATAGAAGAACTAAGGAAAAAAAACGCAACTGTACTCGAATGGGAACTACTCTACATTGAAGGAACCAACATCGACACGGGAAGAAGAGTCCTATACGCAAGAATCCCAGACATTGAAGCAGCGGCCAACCTAGGAAACCAAATCAACACCAACTACGGAGAAATCACCACCCTACACCAATGCCTCAGCAAATGCGAAACCTGCAACGAGTATGGACACAAAGAAAACAACGACCTGTGCAAAAAAACGCAAGAAAGGAAGAACCAAATCAACAAAAAGCGAGAAAGGCAAAAAAGAGCGAGGCTAGCGAAACAAGAAAAGAAACAAGAAGAAGAAATTAACTTAATTAAAAAGGATCAGCAATACCCAAAGACGGAAAAAACCCTGAAAATCGCACACCTCAACGTAAGAAGCCTCAAAAACAAGCAACAAGAACTCAACACGATGATTAAGAACACAGACCCAGACATCATAGGAATAGCAGAAACGCACAACACAGAACCACCAACAGTCTTCGGCTACGACTGAATAGCGTCCCCCGGCTCAAACCATCAAGCAGGAGTCGCAATCTACTACAAAAACTCCCTGGAAACTCAAGCCAACGCAAAGATCCAAACAGAAGGAAAAGGAAGAGTCTGCACAATAGACCTAACAGACACAACAATACTGGAAGCCTACGCCCCAGCAAACAACAACCAAACAGACCTAGACAACTTCTACGAAACCCTACACGAAAAAACAGCAACAGCAAAGAACAACATCCTCGTCATGGGTGACTTCAACACAAACACGACGAACGGAGGAAGACAATTTAAAAGTTACCTAAGAAGCTGGAACCTGAAGGCAGCGCACAACGAAGAAAACACCTACACAAATGGAAGAGGCAACACAAGCAACATCGACCACATTGCATCAAACCAAGAACTAAAAACAACAAAAATCCACAGAACAGCACCAGTAGAAACAGACCACCTACTCTTGATCAACGAACTCGCTACAAAGACGACGAAAAGACCCACAACAACCACAAAGAACCTAAACGACCCAGAAGCAGAAAAAGAGTACCAAGAGAACCTTGACAAAATAATAAGAAGCAGGCCCAAAGAAAACGAACAAAGCTGGCTAGACTACACCAACAAGCTACTCGAAGACGCCAAAGAAACCATCAAAAAAGAATGAAGTACGAACAACGCAATAACACCAAGCCAAAAAAGAACCCTACAAGAAATGAACCAGGCCAAAAACACCCTAATCCTAGAGCTCAAAGAAGGCAACAACGCGGAAATCAACAAAGCGCAAACCGACTACAACATGAAGAAACACAAATTCAGAAAACAAAGAGACCAAGAACGCGAACTAAGCAGAGCAGGAAGGATCATCATGCAGGCCACGGTCGACAAAGAAGGAGCCTGGGAAATACACAAGAAACTCAAGAAAAAAAGCATGCTCAAGAACCTCAACGAACAACAAAGGAAAAACATAGAAGACTACTGGGAAGACAAATACGCCGCAGCAGACTCGCTAAGCCACCTCACAGAAAAGGAACCAAACGAAGTGATCACAATAGAAAAACAAGAAGTAGAAGCAGCCCTAAAGAAACTCGGCAGAAACAAAGCACCGGGCCCAGACAACATGAAAGCTGAATTCCTGAAAAAAGCAGGAAGTGACGGACTAAACTTAGCCACGAAAGTAATCAACGAAATCGCAAACAAGAACCCAATCCCAAGCACCATCACAGACGCAACAATCATCCCAATCCCAAAAGAGACAGGAGCAACGGAACCAGAGAATACCAGACCCATAACCCTACTCAACACATGGTACAAGCTACTCGACACCATCATAGAAGCAAGACTCAGAAGAGAAGAAGCCAAAATAGGGATAATTGAAGAAGAGCAAGCAGGATTTCAAAAAAAGAAAAACTGCCAAATGCATATCTTTGCACTAAACACAATCATGGAAGAATCGGCCCAGAAGAAAAAACCCCTCATAATGGCCTTCGTCGACATCAAAAAGGCATTCGACTCAGTGAACAGACCCCAGATATTCGAGCTACTACTAGACAAAGGAATCTCTTACGAAACAGTCCACCTTTTAGCCAAAATGTACGAGCACGAGAAGAGCAACATAAGAATCAACAACATAACAGGAAGACAAATAACAATCAACAAAGGAGTACGACAAGGAAGTGCCTCCTCACCCTTCCTCTTCCTGTTCGTGATGAACGAGCTGATCAGCGAACTAAGAGAAGAAAAACTAGGACACACAGTCAGATGTAGAGGTACAACAGCAAGAATCAGAGCGCTAATGTTCGCAGACGACATCGTACTCTTCTCAGAAACCCCCGCACAAATGAACAGAACTCTCAGAACACTAGCAAAGTGGGCCAAAAGATTCAACTTAGAAATCAACGTAGACAAGACAGAAATCCTAACACAAAGGAACACGGACACAACGCCAATAAAGCTAAACGGAACCACACTCACACCCAAACAAGACGTCAAATACTTAGGCTACAGAACCGGAAAACGAACAACCTCCAGCAAACAGATGAAAGACAGGTACGAGAATACCAAGCACGCAGCACTAGCAGTCTTAAATACCCTGAAGATAGCACCGAGCCTAAAGGTAACCAACAAAGCCAACATTGCAAAAGCAATAATAACCACAGTCTCAACTTATGCACTAGACACAACCGCAAGCAAAGGCACAAAAACCATCCTAGAAAGCCTTGAGATCATTCAAAGAAAAACAGCCAGAAGCATCCTCAGAGCATTCAAAGGAACTGCCAAAGAAACGACGCTAGAAGACCTCGGATGGACGACAATAAAAGGAACAATAAACAAAAACAAACTCAACTTGTGGAAAAGACTAACGACCAACTACAACCCGCTACACACCAAACTACTAACAATCTCAAAAACACTCGAACTACCCTGGTCAAAAGAACTCTCAAAAATCAAACAGAAGTACGAAATAGAAGACACAGCAGACCCAACAGAATACAAAAAAGTGGTAAACAAAGCCATACGAACATACGAGCACCACAAAAGAAGAGAAAAATGCGCGAACAAACCAACATGCAAAGACTTTCTAAGACTAACCTCAACACCCACAGACCACCCCGGAGAAGCCAAACTCTACGTAAAACTAAACAGCGAAAGAAACCATTCCATCGCCACCATTCATGCATGGAGAGCAGGCTACAACGACTCAGCAAGGATCCAACACCTAAGACACCTAAAAAGCGATAACAAATGCACCGAATGCAACGTAGAAGAAGACGTGGAACACATCATAAAGCACTGCCCCAAACACTATATAGAAAGACACGTCCTACAAGAAACACTAGCAAAACACAACTTCAACCGAAACGCAGACCTCTACGAAATAGTACTCTGCAGCAACAACTACGAAAACCACATAAGACACAACAGAACCGACGCAAGAACCGTAGACAACGCGATCAAAAATTTCGCAGACTGGGTCCACAAAAGAAGACACGCAAGCAGGAAGCGAAAACCAGAGGACCCCTTTCCACTTGTACCCAGAGGCCCACGGGCTAGATAACGTAATAAATAAATATAATACTTACTCTTTTTTCCGCATAAGAAATGGAAAAATAAAAGGAAAGATTAGAACAAACTCAGACCCGAATGCTAATTTAGAGGAAGACGACTCTGTTGCAAGTGATCAATGGAACTTCTTAACATTCAGATCCTACGTAAAGTCTTCCAATTACAAAATTGCTGTCTCGCTCAATGGAAATACACCAAAAGTTAAAGACTTAGCAAATAATTTTCATGAAGACATTAATAGCAACTATATCTGCGTGATTGGAGGTAAATATGATAACTCTTCAATAAAATCTGATTTCCATGGATTTTTGTGGGAATTAAGAATCTACAACACCGACTTTGACCCTTCAAGTCTCTTACAGTCTTCTGGCTGTTCTGTGGGATGCACTTACTGCCCGACCAACAACTCAGACCAGTGCTTGCCTACTTGCGATATAAATGAGTACTGGGACGACTCAACTACCTCATGCAAGTCTTGCCATGCCGACTGCCAAAAAGTTGGTTGTGTTAGAGATGACTCCTTGTGCAACCTTTGCTATGACGAGCAGTGCAAGACCTGTAAAGATTTTTCTAGCTGTGATGACTGCAATTCTCCTTTTGTGCTGAATTCTAATGTTTGTGAGTGCCCATCCGGACAATATAAAAGTGGAACTTCAATTTGTTCTCCTTGTGATCCGAGTTGTAATGAATGTGATGGAGGAACAAACTCAGACTGTGATTCCTGTAACACTGCTGACGGTTATGAACTGGAAAGCTCAAATTGTGTATGCAAAGGCTATGTAGACGGTTCAAGCGTTTGTCATCCCTGCGACCCAAGGTGCAATGGATGCTCAGATTCTGGAAACACTAACTGCAATGCTTGTCAGTTCAGAGGAGACACTACTAATGGGTGTGAATGTGAGACCAAAAAGTACTATGACGGAGGTTCTTGTGAGGATTGCTACAGCGATTGTGCAGAGTGCTCGGGGCCCAATAACAACGAATGCACAGAATGCGACTCTGGAAAGGTTCTAGACTCAAGTCAGTGCTTAGACTCTTGTCCTGCAGGAAAGTACTCAGATGGCTCTAACGTTTGTCAACCCTGTGATGGCTCATGCAAAGAGTGCTCAGGGTCAAGTACCCAATGCACTGCTTGCGAATCTGGAAAGGTTCTAGACTCAAGCCAGTGCTTAGAATCTTGTCATGCAGGAAAGTACTCAGACGATTCTGATGTTTGTCAAAACTGCCACGGTGACTGCGCTGAATGTTCGGGACCAGACAATAACGAATGCACAGTTTGCGACTCTACAAAAATACTTACGACCTCAAAAACCTGTGAATTAGAATGTCCAGACAGAGAGTACGAAGACACTAAAGTCACTCCTCATGTTTGTGCTAGTTGCCATACGTCCTGCTTGAATTGTGATGGACCCTCTGATTCTGACTGCATTGAGTGTGACTCTGGAGACCTACTAACGACCTCAGGCAAATGCCAATCAACATGCCCAGATGGAGAATACGAAGACACTATACTCAGTCCTAATGGTTGTGCTAGTTGCCACTCATCCTGCTTGAAGTGTAATGGCCCAAACAATGACGACTGCACTGATTGCGTAGCCGGAGAAACACTAACAGGGTCTAATACTTGTGTAACTTCTTGTGCAGATGGAAAGTACCTAGATACTGGAAGTAATACTTGTCAAGACTGTGATACGTCGTGTTCTAAGTGCACTGGATCCTCTAATTCTGACTGCACTGAGTGTAAATCTGGAGACCTACTAACGACTTCAAACACTTGCGAGTCAGCATGCCCAGACGGAGAGTACGAAATAGACTCTAGTACTTGCGGAGCTTGTGATGGGTCATGCTTTAACTGTGACGGATCTTCATCTAGCGATTGCACTGAATGCAACTCTGGAAAGGTTCTAGACTCAGGCCAGTGCTTAGGTTCCTGCCCTATAGGGAAGTACTCAGATGGCTCTAATGTTTGTCAAAACTGCCATGATGATTGTGCAGAATGTTCAGGGTCAAGTAGTACCGAATGCACAGCTTGCCCTACAGGAAAGGTTTTAGACTCAGGCCAGTGCTTAGACTCCTGCACCACAGGAAAGTACTCAGATGATTCTGATGTTTGTCAAAACTGCCACAACGACTGTGCAGAATGCTCAGGACCAGACATTGACGACTGCACTGAATGCGATTCTGGAAGCTCACTAAACCTACTAACAACTTCGGGCAAATGCCAATCAACATGCCCAGATGAAGAGTACAAAAACACTGGAGTCAGCCCTCATGTTTGTGCTAGTTGCGACACGTCCTGCTTGAAGTGTAATGGCCCAAATAACAACGATTGCACTGATTGCGTAGCCGGAGAAACATTAACAGGGTCTAATACTTGTGTACTTTCTTGTGCAGATGGAAAGTACTTAAACACTGGGACTAATACTTGTGAAGATTGCAACTCATCCTGTTCTAAGTGTGATGGCCCAAATAACGACGACTGCGCTGAGTGTAACTCTGGAGTGCTAACTACTTCAGGTAAATGCCAATCAACATGCCCAGACGGAGAGTATCAAATAGATTCTACTACCTGTGGGGCTTGCCATGGATCCTGCTCTAAGTGCACTGGACCCTCTGATTCCGACTGCACAGCCTGCACTAGTCCCTCACTGCTTGATTCAACAACCAACCAATGCATTTCCTGTGGTGCATCCGAGTACTTATCAGGGGGCAGCTGTGTTCCCTGTGACTCTAATTGTGCAGCATGCTTAGGGTCAGCAACCCACTGCACTGACTGCAACAGTTCTCTAGTACTTGATTCGACAACAAATCAGTGTATTTCCTTTGCAATCCAAAGACAGGGCTCATACTATATATCCGCAGGGTTTACTTCTTTTTCCACTCAAATAATCTCTCCAAGGTTTGAATGGAGCTTAGTTTCAATCTCAAACAACCAAGCTGAATTTGACGAAGAGACTTTTTGGAAGAACCAACTGGTAGAGGAGGCCCTTTACATTGTGGCTTACTCCCTTCCTGCCTTGTCTGAATTAGAGTTTGAGGTAAAGGCAACAAGTGGGTCATCAGAAGGCAGGGAAAGAATATCAGTTAGGGTTCTTCCATCTTCTCCCAGCATAGTGCTAGACAGAGTCAATGGGTACATTGGAGTGGAGCAGACTCTAGAAATAGACGCTAGTGACTCTTATGACCCTGACTATCTGCCTTTGGAGTTCCAGTGGACTTGTTTGAGTAACCAAGAAGACTGCACCCATTTAATAAGCAACACAACTTCGCCACTGTGCAGAGTAGAGCCTTTTAAGATGCAAGCTACTAAGAATTACATTTTTACTCTGACACTCTACAAGCCACTCACTGGTTCATCTGTAACTGAGTCAGTAACCATTACTGCCCTTGGAGTAGAAGTGCCTCAAGTAAAGTTTTATAAACAAAACATCTACAACAACATAGCAAACCCTCAAAGAACAGTAAGAATCACAGCAATCTACGAAGGAGACCACCAAGTAAGCTGGGCAGTTAAAGAAGGCCTAAACATAGAATTTGACTCACCACTCAATTCACCTACTTTGGCCATTAAGCAGGGGTCTCTTAGCTCAGAGGACCAATACTTTTTGTCCCTGCAAATAGAGTCTTTTACCTACGGAATTGAATTCAGTGTAAACAAGCCACCTCAAGCAGGTCAATTCTCAGTGACTCCTAGAGAAGGAACTGAACTCTCTACTACTTTTGAGTTCAGAGCAAGCAACTGGATAGACCCTGAAAACCACATTCCACTAACTTACTCATTCGGAATCAACTCAACTCTAGGCCTTATGCACCTGAACACTAAAAACTTTTCTAGCTACTTCTACTCTGAACTTCCTTACTTAGGAAACCAAGTTGAAGCTTACTTAGAAGTTTATGACTACTACGAAACCAAGTCCACAACTACTCTGCCAATCAGGGTGCTTGAAGCAGAAAACCCTGACAAAGAAGCTCTAAAAAGTAAACTCAGAAAAGGATTTGTGCTTGAAACCCCTAAATACCTCAACTTGTTTATACTTTCAACTCTGAACAGAAGCAACTTTACTCAGACTGACTTTAGCTTTTGTGTGGACTCAATAAAGAACTACCTTGACTCTCTGCCCTACACTGATACTCAAATAGCAAAAACTTCCTTTCAAATACTTAAGTTAGTGTCCAGAGCCCAACTCAACTCCACTGAAGCCACAAACTTACTTCACCAAACAACTCAGAAACTAATAACTAAGCTTGACCCAAACACAATCACTGAGGAGGTACTTGAAGAGTTCACTGAACTAGCCCAGAATACCTTGGAAGGAGAGGAGTCTATAGACAAAGTCCAAGCAGTGCAAGAAAGCATCACTCTAATGAACACTAAAGTTCTAAGTGCTATGGGCCAGAATGAAGAAAAGCACATTGTCAAAAAAGGCCTAGAAGTACTTATGACAAGCAAGAATAAACAAGACCTAGACAACTCCAACTTTGCGTTCAGTGGAGGGTACCTAGAGCTTCCCTCTGACTTTAGCAGTTACTTAAGTGGTTCTCAGTACGGAGTCTCAATTGCACAGATTCCTTTTAAGCAAGAAAACACCTCTTCTGTGCTGAGTATTGACTTTGTTAAGGACTCCCAAGCCATTCCACTCCACACTTCAAACTCAACTTTAGTTATTCCAGTGGCTGAACCTGCACCTAACCAAGTGCTTCAGTGTGAGTACCTTAACTCTTCAAACATATGGGACACTTTTGGGTGCTCACTGAAAGCCCAAACTCAGTCACAAGCAGTGTGTGAGTGCAACCACTTCTCAGTTTTCAGAGCAGGTTTCTCTACCAGAAAGTTCTACGCAAGCTTTTTAGTTGACTCTGACAATGTTGGAACTCTGAGTTTTACTGAGGAACTTTCTAGTGACCTCAGCAAGAAGCAGTTTGAGCTCAGTGTGCAAGACATCGACTTTAACTACAAACTTAGCAAAGTAAACACCACTCACTACGAAATCAAGTTTGGCTTTGAACAAATAGTTCCCGAAGACCAGCCAGTTGAGCTACTATTTAAAGAACTACTCTACAGTAAAAACCAGTCTGTGCTGGGAGAACTTAAGTACAACTCAAAGCCGAGTAAGTACAAGCCAGACTATAGTGTTAGCGGAACTTTTGCTTTAACAGTAGGAGCTTCCGCAGTTAGCATAGTCTGTTCACTCATAAGTACAAATCCCTCAAGCCTCTGGGCCTTTCTCAATACCATCATACTGCTTAACTACATTCCCCTGAGCAGCATTCCTATATCAAAAAGAACTTCAAACTTCTTCTCTGAACTTGAACTAGACATCCTTCCAATTCCAAACATCTTTGATTACACTTTAGACTACGACTACGAAAACCCCCACCCAGAAGCCTTGGATTTTGGAATAGACACTAAACTCTTTCTACTGAACACTGGGGAAATCCTAACTATGTTCTTTGCCAATCTGCTACTGATCCCCTTTGCTTGGTTGTTATCGAAGTGCAAGTACACTAAAATCCAGAACTTCTTTTCTAAGTTACTCAAGAACTACCACTATGGGTTCTTCCTGAGGTTCTGGATACAGGGCTACTTAGACTTTTGTATAGCAGCTGCCAATGACGTGTTATTTCCTCCAGACTCTGAACTGGTGTCTATTCTTAGTTACTCAGTCAGCAGCTTGGTAGTTATCTTAGCCTTAGCCTCTCCTTGCATACTGGCATTATTTGTGAAAAAGAACTCAGAAACCATAGAACTACTCTCACTAGAATCAGACTTCCACAAAAAGTGGGGAACTTTCTTTTACGAATTCGACTACGAAGAAAACGAGTATTCCCACTATTTCTATGTAGTATTTTTTGTGGTCAGGTTCTTCTATGCGCTGAACTTGGTAGTTCTAAGTGGTTTTCCTAGTATCCAAGCTGCAGCGAACGTTGGCATTATGTTTAATTCAGTAGTGTTCTTGGGACTAGTAAGGCCACATAAAGAAAAAATACTCCAGGTAACCACTTTCCTGACAGAACTTGGGTTGCTTTTAGTATTTCTAGAAGTGACCTACTTTTTGGGAAGTGGTGGTCAAGACACCCTTGCAGAAAATATCATAATATTTACTACAATTGGGTGTATAGCTGTGCAGGCTTCTGGTCCTTTACTGATTTCTATTAGCTCTTTAATCAGTCGTTGCAGAGGGTCAAGCAACGAAACTAAGGTGTATCCAGTAGAAGTCAACGAAACTAGCACATTTCCACACACTACAACAGCTGTCAGAGACCAAAAATAAGGAAATGATAATTAAATACTAATAGATTTATCAAAGTTAGTTATCAAACGAGTAAACTCTTAATAAGTTCCCAAAAGCTAGTGCGATTTTTGAGTTATCAAAGTTAACTAAGCAACTATCAGTTGGGTTCCCTACAAAGTACCTAGGCTGGTTAAAAGGCTGTCCAGGCAACTCATACCTGACTCTCCCCAAAGCTTTGTCACACACATAAACATCATTGCTTCTAGTTACCATTGCATAGTTATGACTACTGCTTACAATCCCAGTGATCTTTTTATCTAAGCTTAAACTACCAGTCTTTTCAAGCTTATTATAAAACTTGTAAAACTCAACCTGACTAAGGTTTTTCTGGACACAAACATTATTTTCTGTGATGCTTACGCATAACACACTCAAACTTACCTTTCCAACACAAACCAAAAAACTATTGTATACAAGAATTGACTCCTCAAAAGCAGTTACAACGTTACAGCTAAACACTCCGACACTTAAAGGGTTCGTTTGTTGAGTTTCTTTTTGAGTCATTAAAGTGTTGGTTTTCCAGTTCCACTTAAAAACACTGAACTCAGATACTCCAAAAACTTCTGAACCACTTAAGTCTGCTTTTAAGCAACTTGGAGTAATTTGGGTGTTGAAGAGTGCACTTCCTGTTTGGCAGCACAGCACCCACAAGTTAGTTTGGGAGTTTTTTTGGCCTGCAACTAAGACTTTGTGGTCTTTGAGCTTAATTTCTAAGTCAGAAGAGTTCTTAATCTCAAATGAAGCACACAAGTCAAACTCAGGAGTTACTAAGGCCCAAACATTAATCACTCCGTCAGTTGAAAGGACTGCTAAAAGGTGGTTCTCAGTTTGAAGCTGTTGAATAGGAGCAAGGTGCTTTTGCAAAGCAACGTACATGTATCCTTCTTCGTACTCAGGCACCCATACAAAGACCTCTCCGTTGTTGCTGCCTGTAATGACTCCTTCATTCCACACTGAAAGGCAGCTTATGTAGTCTCTGTGTCCTAAACAAGGCATCATCATGTAGTCACTTGGGTTGCCTTTCAAAGTTTCTTTGAGTAAAACTTTGTTTTTGAACAATGACTTCAAGTTGCTTTTAGGTCTGAAAAAAGTATATTTTCTAAGGCCTTGTTCCAGCCAAACTCTTTCTGAAAGAGAAGCTTCGTAGGCACTTCTGCAGGTTTGTGAAGTTCTAAGAATGTCTTTGTAGTCCAAGAAGCCGTAAACCTTTTCAAAGGCTTCAGTGCTCATAATGGTAGGAATAACTATTGCAGGACTTTTAGTAGTTTTTGCAGTTTCGGCTAGCTTAGGCTACTTAACACACTTTCTTAATTATGGGTTCAAAACGGGTACTCACGAATGGAAAGGACTTTGCCCCAACGTGCATATTCCACCCTTGGTAAAACCTACTTAGATAGGAATGCTACTAGGAGGAATCCTAGCAAGAAACACTATAAGCATAGTTTCTGACATACAACTGGAGTGGTCAATACAACTAAGGACTCTAGCACTTACGGTTATACTGCTGAGGGCTGGACTTGGCTTAGACGTGCAAAAAGTCAGGCAAAACAGCGGGGCTGTACTTAGGCTTACAGGTTTTCCTCAGTTAGTAGAAGCCCTAGTTACTGGAGTGGCTTGTTACTTGGTGTTTGACATACCTTGGGCTTTTTGCTTTGCGTTGGGTTTTATGATAGGCGCAGTGTCTCCGGCAGTAGTTGTTCCTGCATGCATTAAGATGATGAAAGAGGGCATTGGAACTGACAAAGGAATTCCTAGCATCATTGTAGCAGCTAGTAGTTTAGACGATGTTTTGGCTATTTCTTGTAAGTTTTAGTTAGTGTTTGGAGTGTTGCTTGGAGTTGGATTTGGAGGGTCTGGAGAAGGAGTAAACTACTTTGGAGACGACCCTGTGGTGAACTCTGTTTTAGTGGGGATATTTGAACTGGTGGGTGGAATCTTAGTAGGAGTTATAATCGGGTTTTTTTTGAGGCTATTTACTAAGGCACCTAGTTTAGTAAAGACTGTTTGTAGTTTTGGATTGGCTTATGGAGTAGTACTTGTTTCAGGTATTCTAAGACTATCAGGTTTGGGCTTCTTAGCAACTATAACTTTAGGCTCAGTTGCAGGAATGAAGTGGGGAGAGGGCTCTATCGAAGTGGAAAAGCACATTTCTTACTTGTGGAAGGTGCTTCAGGTGTTTTTGTTCGGGCTCATTGGAGCCTTAGTAGACTTAGGTGACTTAGAAAGAGACCTTGTACTGGGAGGAGTAGTTGTAATAGCAGTGGGGCTGATTTTTAGAATCCCCACAGCATTCTTAGCAGTGTGTAAGTCAGGACTCACTACTAAAGAAAAGTTGTTTGTGTCTATAGTTTGGATGGCAAAAGCAACTGTCCAGGCAGCACTGGGAGGAGTGGCTTTGAGTATAGCTGAAGAAGAAGACATGGACGATGACTACTTAAGAATAGGAAGGATCTTTTTGAACGTAGCAGTACTTTGCATACTGTTAACTGCTCCAGTGGGGGCGGTGCTGACTGCTTTACTAGGTCCCAGATGGCTCAACAAAGCTACAGTGATGCCAGAATCTTAACTTACTTTACAATTAATATCTAAAGAGTCCAGCAAAGACTCAATAAGACTAATGTCGTTTGACTTGGATACTTTTCTGTTTTCTTCTATCTTCTTTTTAGCCCAAACGCACCGCTGAGAGTCCTCAAAGGTCAGCACAACTTGGTAAGAGTCCTGGTTCTTTTTAATAGCTATTACGAGACTCCTGGGGTCGGCTCTGTCAGCCATGACTTCGACGTTCCTTAGTTTGGTGATGGTTCTTACAGTGGCGTAGTTAAGTCTGTACTGATCAGGTTCTACCAACACAAAGTAGTCTTCGTCTTCAGTTAAGAACCTAACGAAGTTTTCCTTTCCAAGCTTCATGTTGCACATTACGAACTGCCTTTCTTCACCCATCAAGTAAGTTTGGTCTTGTTTCCAGTCACACTCAGACTTCAAGTAAGTAAGTGGGTAAGTGTTGATGTTGTAGTCTGGAGGAATTTCTTCTTGGCATAAAAGGTACTTGGCTTTCCTCAGCAAAAAGAACAGTTTGATTTCTAGTCTGATGGACTCTAGTTCACTCACTGGTTGTCTTTGGTCAAGAGGTATCTGGGCTAGGTTGTTTTCTATCACTGGGTAGATCAGGTGTGAGTAGCAAGTTATTTTTTCAGTGAAGTTGATTTTAGAAACCTTTTTAAACTCTTCTTCGAAGTACTCTAAGAAAAGGTCGTCGTAGTAGTTCTGTGAAAGGAAGTTGCGCAGCTTAAGTATGTTTCTTTTAAAAGCTGTGTTTAAAAAGAACTCATGCTCGATAAGCAAACTCCTTGGCGAGTTCTCAATGTAAGAAAAACCTAACACTAGCTTAAGTAACAACTGGCAAGTAACTGCTCTGAAAGGAGGGTCAACATTGAGGAGCTTAAGTAAGTTCTCTATTATTTCTGAGTCGTAAACAGCTTTGTTGGGGTCTTTGAGTTCTTCTAAGTCGTCGCTTTTGTCTTTTATGATGCTTCCTAAGAGTTTCTTCTTTTTCATTCTGTTTTGAGGAAGCAACCCTGACTTCCAAAGCACCACGTTTCCAATGTTGTTGTTCCAAACTACGTTGTCAATCACCAGTAAAGTGAGCGTAATCAGGTTGTCGTCTCTCGACCTCAGGAAAGACAGTACTGAGTTCCTGATTGGGTTTTTAGTCATGTTTTCTGGTTCGTCTAACTTTTCAAGGTAGTCCACCATCAAGGCCCCTAGTTTGATAAGGTCGAACTGCTTAGGAGGTTTGTGGTCTTGTGAGTTAGGCGGGTAGGGGAACTGGCCTAAACAAGCCTCTAAAAGTTCTTGCCTTATTTCTTTGAGAAACAAACAACTCACAAGGGTGTTTATCACTGGAGGGTGTTTCAGGATGCCCAGCACATGCACCAAAAAGTAAGTAGCTAGTGGTATGTAGATGTGGTGGGGCTTGGAGACCTCCGCACTTAGAGTCCCAACAATCATAGGAAGTGCCAGGAACCTCAGAAAGATGTTGCCTAAGTCCTGGCTGTACTCAGGAATGTCTTGGTTGAAAATGTCGTTTAAGTAGTACAAGTTGTCGACTTGCTCAGTCAGCAAAGAATCGATCTTCGAAGAACTAGAGAACTCCATTAAAGCTTTGTTAATGTAGAACCACTGGTCTCTAGTAAATATCACCAAGTTCAAGAAAAGCCCTGAGTTCAGGATGAAGTCCCTGATTTCTCTGTCTTTGATTTTGATGATGTTAAGAATCACTGTTCGAGACGCAGTCCGTACCATAGTGTCTGAGTAGTTAATGAACATCAAAGCCCCTGTGTACAAGCTGTAGTTTTGCTCCCTTAAAAAGTTCCTCAGCATGTCTTCAGTTAGGTTTACAGTGAGGCCTTTCAACAAACTCATGTAGTTCTCAACTACTTCTTCGTCAGCAAAGTCGAAAGGATGTGAGACTATGTCGCTGTAGAAGGAAGTAGCCAACAAGTACCACTTAGACTCAGGACGCGTAAGGTTGTGAGCAAGGATGTTTGCACTTTGTATGAGTTGGACAGTGACTTCTTTGTAGTTTTGAGTTTTGAGTAGTCTGTTGAAGAGAGCTTGCATGTTGGTTTCTGCGAAGTACCTATGTAAAGCTTACTCAAACAGTCCTTGTCTGTTCTGTTCACTCCACACTAAGGCTTCTGCAATGCATCTGAGTAACTCAACTACTTTGTCTTTGTTTCGGTAAGTGACTTCTTGGTTGTTCAGTAAGTCTTTGTGCATTTCTCTAATTGGACTTTACTTGAAGTTTTCAAGACTGTGCTTGCTTTTGCCTCCAAATATTTTAGAAAGCATTTTTATATTACTTATTCATGTTTCTAGTTGGTTTTTAAGTCGGGTTGTGTTCGAATAATTTCAGAGGTTCTTCTGGAGATTCTTTCTTAACTATTTTTCCTCAGCAATGCCTGTTTGACTCTTGTTGCAGATTTAAAAAGTACTTTAAAATACTGAGTTTGAAAGACCAGCAAGTACTTGATTACCAAGAAAGTTACTTGTGAATAGTCTGGACGTGACCTGCACTAGTGTGGAGAGACAGACTCAAATTGTGAGTGCAATAAGGGAGCTGTGAAGCAATCAGTCTTCTCTCCTGTAGTATCTAGAAGACAGTTTACTAGAGTAAGCAAATTAGATTGAGACCAGCTTTACCAAACACACTAGAGAAAGTACAGAGTAGAAGAACCAGCAGAGCATACTAGAAGACCAACCAAGAAATTCAATAAACAGACAGAGCTATCAAAAACTTGTTGACTCAAGACCCAAAGGCTACATAATAATTAAACTTGAGTTAAGTTTATGCTCCTGCCAGCTTCAAAGTGGATCCGGCCTTTGTAAAGTACGGGTTCTGAACACTCTACAGGTAGTTGTGCAGGTATTTCTTGGCAGTCCCCAGTTTGCTCGTTGATTCTGTATGACTTGGTTGTTCCCAGTATATACACGTTTTGAGCTTCCCTGCATAAGAGTTTGCTTCCTTCTAGTACTAGTTTTTGCTCAAAGTGGTTTTCCTTGGGGTTATACTGGTAAACCTTGTCAGTTGAGTTGCTAGTGAGTAGTAAGTTTCCTTTGTAAGATACCCATTGAGAGTCTGGCAGTTTTTCTGGTAGCTTGAAAAGGATCTTCCATTCCTTAGAGTTCAGGTCGTACTTGTAAAGGGAGGCTGAGTTCGAAAGGCAGTAAACCAATCCTTGGTTGTAAAAAGCTTTGCTGAGTTGAGTAGGAAGGGCCACAGTTGCTTCTAAGTGCATGGTATGCGGGTCAAGTATAACTGCTTTTTTGGAGCCCAGAACAAACAAGTTTCTGTTTGGAAGAGTGCAGTGGTGGATGTAGCTTCCCATTTCTGAGTTGACTGCTTCAGGAATGCTGATTAAGGACTCAGTCATAGTTTCTAGGTCGGTGGTTTTGAGCTTGCGTTCCAAGAACTTGAAGTGGTACCTAGAGCTATAAATAGGGAGCTTGAGTTCTTCTTTCTGCAGAATAAATCTGCCCTTTGAGTTGGTGTTGAATAGTTTGCCCATAATAGCTAAACCGTCACTTTCGTAGTTTCTAATAGACTCTGCTATGTCTTGTTGGTTCCAGTAAAGTAAATACTCGCAGAGAGAACTTGACTGGTCTAAATACACTAAGTCGTTTTCTATTTGGTGTATTTGGGACTCGAATGAGTTGAGCTTGGCTATTTCTTCTCTGCACATTTCGTCTACAGCAAGCTTGACTTGGTTAGTGATGTCGTAGGCCCTTCGCTTGAGTAGGCTTAAAGAGGTCTTGATTGTAGTTAGGGACTTGCAGACTTTAGAGTCGTTTCTTTCTCTACTAGAAACTAAAGACTCCATCACGTGCTGCTCGAATTCATAATCTTCATAATGCAGACCTAGGTGTTTAATGCAAAAATAAGAAGAGTTGCACTTGCACATAAAGCTAGCATCAGCGTGACAGTATGCACACTTAGGACAGTCTGAACTAGTGAAGACCTTTGAAAGGTTCGGACTGCGACCCGAGAAAAACTGAATGTAGTTATACGAAGAATAATCATGAACTTGGAATCCATGATACTTGAAGAACTTTTGGGTCTGTATTTTCTTGGCTTCTTTCATTATCCAAGATATTTGGACCACACAGCTCCTCATTTGGCCAACGATTCCTTTGTTTATAGGGTCGTTCTCTTTTTCTAGGAGTCTTTGGCAGAGTTCTTCGTAAGAAGGCAGGTCGTAGAGGTCTTTGACAAAGTAGTAAACATTCTCTAGGTCAAACACTACTTGAGTTGTGATGTAGGAGTTTTCTTCAAAGTCATTCACACCTTCTTTCATATGCTCGATTTCGTCTTCTTTGATGTTTTGTAGTGACTTAATCAACTCTTTGCTACTCGACAGTACCTTAAGTCTTGAGTTAACTATTTCTTGGCTTTTTTCTTCTAGCAACTTTGTGTGCTGGTTTAGAGTTCGCAGAGTTATTAAGAAGCCAGCAATGCTTATACCGTGTGCATTATTTGCGCACATTCTGAAGTTTTCGCAGATTCCAAGCACAGTGTCGTCTTGGAGTCCGAAGAGTTCCTGCATTGAAATGATAGCTACTGAGTGGTCTTTCAAAGCCTTGAGTTCTTTTTTAGAGGAGTAAGTCAGGCACTCTCCTAAGTCAGCTAGAACTTCCATGCTTGGGTTGAGCATCTTCTTAATGACCTCAAGTTCTTTTTCGATGTTGACTGCTCCATCGTATATGTCTAGCAGTTGAGAGAGCTGAGTGTTTTCAAGGTTGGTGATTATGCCAGTTAGTTCTTGTTGCATGTTGTAATAGGCATTATTGCACAAGTTGATCACTTGTTGGCAGGTGTATTGAGCTGGTTTGAGATGCGTTAAGTAATAGTTCTTGAAGGCATAGCAGTGAGCGAACCTAGAATACTGGTTTGAAGGTTGAACGAAGCACTGCAGATTCTGGTCAAAATAATAGGATACTTGGTTGTTGTGGTAGTTTCTGCTGAACTGATTAAAAGCATCCATAGTAGCTTGGTAGTCTTGGGCTCCCTGACACAGAAATTCCAAAAAGGTTCTTACCCTCTCTATTTGGTTTCTGATGTCTTCTACTTGCTTGAAGGCTTGGTTTAGGGTGTTTCTGACTAAGTCTTTTTGGAACTGCCCTTGCACTATCAAAGCAAGTTCAAAGTAAGCAACTAGGTCTTCTTTCTGGGTTTGACTTTGATTTTTAAGGTGCAGAACCTCATCTATAGCTAGTGCTCCAGTTTGGATGTAGTTGAACAGTTGGCAGATTCCGTGTACTAAGTCCCTGATGAAGGTATTTCCATGCAGTCGTTCGTGAAGTCCGAGGAGTGGAAACCAGTAGTATCCTTTAGAAGGATTTGTTAGAAGCTCTTGTTTTATTTCTTCAAAAGTTACTCTCCCTCCGTGTTGCTTGGCTAAGTGGCAGCAAATCGCGTTACTGATCAAAGTATTTGCTGGGTATTTTTCTTGAAGTCTCAAAAGATCATTATATTCACTCAAAGTTAAAGTGGCTCTCATCAATTCTTGCAAGAAGAGGTCTTGGAATGCTTGGAATGCTTGGAATGCCTGGTTGCCTATGACTTCGCAGAGAGAAGCCTTAGTGAAGTATCTCATTCTTGAGTAGTAAATCAGTCTTTCAATTGCTTTGTTTAAGAAGCATCTTTTGTAGTCCTCGTCTCTAAGTAAGTTCAGCTCTTCAATCAACAACTCTATGAGTCTCTGTTTGTCTCTGGACTCTTCCACCTTTCCAGAAATCCAGTATTCTATTATCCTTCCGTATGAAGGAGGCTTTAATTCGAGCACCTCGGAAAGCCTAAATTGGCATTTAATCAAAAACTCATGAGAAATATAATCTTTGTAAACTCCTTCTAGAAATTGTTGATCGTAGTACTCGTTGAAGACTTTCCTGAGAAGTTCTAGGTTCTCTGAAGTGTATTCACCCGGCTTTATCTGGTAATTCAAGTATTCCCTAAACTTAGTAGAGAGGTGGGCTCGGGCAAACACTCTGATTCCCTGATTTTCATGCAGAATTCTGACCATGTTAGCTATCTCGGCGATTGAGAGACTCATACACTCGGCATAGGTCTTGAAGATCTCTTCCAGGTCCTTGTCTTCGAGTCTGCAAGCTTCAGCCTCGTTTTGGTAGAATTTGTTGATCAGCCCAACAATCATTTCAAAGTCTTTCAGTTTAGGAATGAGTTCTTTGATGGACTGTCGAGACTCTGGTGTTAGCTTTAGTATGCTTATTAAAAGCATAGCTTCTTCTTCTTGGATCTGGTTTGTCAGTCTAGCCAACTTCTTAGCAATCTCAACTTTAGCTGGTTGGTTTTCTACTCGAACAAGGATATCTCCCCAGGAGTTACCCCTTTTTTTAAGTAGTAAGGAGGAAATACCTCTAATCAAGGTTCTTGAGTAGATAGTTTCATTCCCAAGTGATCTCAGTAAGTCTTTTGAATCTGAGCTCAGCTGAACAATCAGTGGCCTGGCTTCTATCAGGTGATGCTGCTTAATAGGAACCAGTCCTAATAATACAATCACGCTGTCATAGACATTTGGTAAGTCTAGTTTATCTGAAACTAACTCCAAGCATCGGATGAAATCTTGTGGGTTTAATCCCTGGAGTTGTTGTTTGTTAAATTCAACGCAGAACTGCTCTACCAACAGAGGAACAGCTTCAGTCATTCCATTTTCCAGCACAAACAAAGAGTAGAAGCAAAGTTGTTCATATGGGTTTAGCACATGTTCACTAACATCATCCTTCAACCTAACATTGAACTCAAACTGAAATTTCTGTCGCTGAATTAGTCTGAAAGTTCTGCATTCTTCGTAGCAATGCTTGTCCCCAAAAAGACTAGGCATTTTTATACGGATCTGGAATTTATTAACATCAAACTGAGTATGATAACCCCACATCCTTATATCCTGATTAATGAAGTACCCACCAGAAGGCCTCCATCTATCGAGCTCAAATGGTAAGTATTTAACATCCGGATGATACTTCATTATTTCAACTTTTATTTCTGTGACATTCCATTTCTTGACCCCGAACAGCACAAAAATAAATCCTTCTGAAACTTCACGTTTCGCTTCTTCTCGCTTTTGATTTCGATAATCTCTTTTTTTTCCTGGAATTTCGTATTCTTCTTCTTCCAACTTTATTTCAGGTTGGTTTTGGTCTGCTTTAAGTTTTTCTTGCGGACCAGGCTGGTTTTGGAAGGGTTCCTGCTTTACTTCTTCAAAGAATTGTTTCTCCATGCTGGGCTCGTTTTGGGAGGGTTCCTGCTTTACTTCTTCTAGCTGTTTTTGATTTGAGAAGGGTTGATCCTTTGGACTAGGCTCGATTCGAGAGGCTTTTTTCTTCTTCATTCTTCGACGCTTACCGCTCATATTATTATAAGCTTTATAGATAAATCTGAAAATTAGTTCATAATATATCACGAGTCAAACAAATCCATATGTCGACTCTCGTTCAGTCTAAGTAAATAACCATCATCCTTGTTTAATCAACTAGGAATATGATCTGGGAGGGTCACTTTACCAGCTTTGTCCACCCTAAATCGATATGAGTAGACAATGCCTGGAGTACACATAGAAAGTGAGTATTACAAAAACTTATTAGTCTTCACTGCAACCCAACTAAACTGGTCGTAGTATGAGTCGACTGGTGACCCCTTACCAAAGCAGGGTGTTATCTGAAGACAAGCATTCTGGAATCCACCTATCAAAACTGCTGCAAGAACACCTTAATAAATGTTAAGTTTAGTTACGTTTAGAGTAGAAGTCCCTTGCTTGCTCCTTCTGCTCTACTCTCAGTTCGTACATCATATGCTCTATACGGCCGAGTCCTTCTCCCGGGACTCTGTTGGTTTGCCCTCGCCCCTGCCTCAGAGTGCTTGGAGTTGATACAGTAGACCTGCTACTGTAGCAATTGAGGCCACCTCCAGAGTCTGCTAGCTCAAGCTTCCTTCCTTTAGGAACTCTTGAGCAGTTTTGAAGCTCCTCACAATACTTCTGAATATTAAAGATTATGTCTCACAGGATTTGGACTCCTAAAATGGAGGTGAAACCAATGCAACACAACCACACAAGAAAGAACACCATATGCAAAACCTAGAGACACATTCCATAAAGGTAAGCATATGAATCAAGCTAGAAAACGAGAAATTACAAGTAAAGCACAAACCTAAAAATCTAGCAAATAGACGGAGTAATGAAAACTTTAAAGTATTAAAAAATTAAGCACTGAAAATATAACCATGAATAGCTAAACTCTAACAGAAACTAAGCAAACTAATAAGAAACTTAAAGTTACCTTAATCCTGGTAATCGTGCCACTTTTCTCCGTCGTTTTCAGTGTCAACTTTGTAGCACATGTACTCCCAGAACTCGTTAGACTTCTTGTTGAGAGAAATCAACTCAATCATAGAGTTGAATCCATAGTTAGAGCTCACCAAAGCAGCAAGGTTCTCAGCAGAGATTTCAGGGTTGCCAAGGACGGGGTCAGTGGGGACCTCGTTGAGTACGTAGTCGTCAGCTTCTTTCATCATCCTGTCTTCTTCTTCCTTCTTTTTGGGGTCAGGAGGACGGGACATGTAAAACTTAACTACTGGGTAAAGCAAGAACAACCCAAAGTACCGGGCGTTCCCTACATGTCTGCACATTCGGAAGTAAAACTCTTTGACTGGGTTGTAGCGGCCTAGTGACTCCAGTCCAAACTTCCTTTCGTTGAAGTCTAGGTTGAGTCTGCGCCTTATCCTCCACCTGTTTTCTTTAGGAGAGAACGACCAAAATGTCATTTGTAAAAATGGGCCATAAATGTTTTTGACTTAAATTATTTTAAAGCTGCTTATAAAGTGTTCATAACCATACCTGCTAGCATAATTTTTCCTGAGTAAGTAAGTACAACCCTACTTAAAGTTGGATTTTCTTTGAAAGTTGCACAGGGTGTGGGTCTTTCACATAGCACTTCAAGTTCACCCATTTTCTTAGACCACAAAGCTCTAGGGTTTGCTTTAGCTTGTCTGCCTTGGATTTCTTTAGTGATCCTGGTTACTTTCACAGGGACTCTGGTGGAACCCATGTGCAGTAGCATTTGCATGTTTTTGGTTACTGGGACTTTTAGTTCTCCAGTCACGCCTCTGATTACTAGTTTCTGTGGAAGTTTAAGTTGGGAACTTGAAACTACTTGTCCTGGTTTGACCTTTTCGAAGTTGCCTGTGAACTTCTTAAGCGTAAAGTCCACATTGTCTCCAGCAAAGGCTAAGTTCACTTTTTGGCCTCCTTTTTCTATTTCTTTTATTTGGGCTGAAAAGTTTATTTGGGGTATTTGCACTTTTGAGTTAGGTTTAATGAACCCTGAAAGTATTTTCCCTGATATTGAATACCCAAGTAAACTTCCGTGCACAAGTCTGTAGCAGTCTTCTACTCTGAAAACTAAGTTCTGCAGGTTGGGTTTGGGAGGTTCTGTTTCTTGGATGAGTTCAAACAAACAAGGTTGCTCACTAGTAGCTCTAAGAGTCACGTTGACTCCTTCAACTGGGCTCACAGGCACAAACCTAATGTTTTCAGGTTTGAACCCTGCTTGCTGAATTACAGGCAAAACACTGCTTTCAATCTCCTGAGGTATCACTTCACTCCTTGAAACAGCCACTATCACTTGGCTCACTCCGTAACTCCTTGCAAGGAAAGCTAGTTCTTTAGTAGGTTCAACTACTCTACTTTCTATGCGCTTTTTCTTAACTGTTGAGTCAACTACTATTACACACAAGTCAGCTTGAGCAGCCCCACTAATGTACTCGGTGAAGTACTCGCTGTTTCCAGGAGTGTCTAGCAAGTGAAGTACTTTTTGCTCTGTTCTGATGGACTCTGAAAAGCAACTGACAGTGCCTAGTTGTTTTTCTTGCAAAAGCAAATCTACTGCCCAAGCAAACTCGCCGTTTTGAATACTTGCTTTGGAAGAGTCTCTTCTGAACCTGTGCAAAAGTTTATCGTCAAAGTAACCAAAGTCGTAAAGAATTCTTCCTAAAATAGAGCTTTTTCCGGACTTTTGGTGTCCTAAAAACACTACATTCAGTGTAGGTACTTCGTCTTTCAAGTCAGGAATGCTTTGAGGCTGAGTACTAGAACTCTGTAAGAGTTTAGGGGGCTTAGTTACAGGCTGAGTGGAAGGTTTGCAGTGAAGTAAGCTCTTGGACTCTTTTGACTGAGGAACAACAATAGGCTCCCTTCTGCCGCCTGCTTTTTTTTCCTCAACAATTTGGTCAGGACTGGGCTTTAAAAAGGGTTCTGCTCTGTGAATCCACTCTAAGCCTTTAAACTCAAAGGACCTAGGTTCAGGCTCTAAGTCCAAGTTAAGCAACCAAGCAATATCAGAACACATTTTTAACTTACAACCTATTTGTTAAGTTCCCAGTTTCTAAGTTGAGCTTCGAACCCAGGGTTCGGCTGAACTACTTCTCTTTTTTCTTGGACAAACTTAAGTGCTTCGTCGTAGGTCATTTGGTTTTCTTTCATGACATAAGCCACCACTACACTTCCAGACCTACTTCTTCCTGCAAAGCAATGCACTAGCACCTTGCCTCCCTGGCTAACTGCTGTTTTTATGAAGCTCAAGCATTCATCTACTTCAGAAACTATGTCACTCTCAGCACTGTCAGTTATGCTGACGCACTTGTAGACAAACTCGTCTGGAAACATAGGGTTCATTTTGTCTATAAGGGTAAGTACGTGTGTGATTCCTAAGTCTTTAAGTTTGTTTTTGGACATAGCTGCTCCGATGCTTCCTATGTAAACTCTTTCAAGCACTTCAGCTGGAGTGCTGTCGGTTTTGTAGTGCTTGAGTGCTAGGAACATACGGATTTGCTGCATTAACTGGGTAGCAAGTTCTTTGTTTTCGGGGTTTGAAGCGGTTTCCATTTATTTAGAGAAGTGAGATGTGACAAGTGAGCTTTCTTCTGTGTCCCAAACTGCTATTTCGCCTCCGAGTCCTCCTGTAGCTAGTATGTACGGAGAGTCTTTGTAGAACTCTAAGCACAACAACTTATCTACCTTCATGTCTTTTTCTTGAATTCTAGTTAAGTTCTGTGCGTCCCACAAGCTCACTGTGCAGTCAGCTGAAGCTGTAGCTAACAAGTTAGGAACTCCAGGACTGTACCTAGCTGTGGACTGGTTCTTGTGTGCTTTTACACTCAACAGCGGAGCTGAAAGGTTCCTTGCGTCGTATGTGTTTAAGAATCCGTCTTCAGTGGTGATCGACACTTTTAAGGGCGAAAAAGGGTCCCAAGAAATAGACTCTACTTCAGAAGGAACTGAGGCACTGATTCTTGAACTTGGAGAGTCAGCACTCATTACAAATAGGTTCCCGTCAAGTCCTCCTGTAGCAATTATCTTTTCTTCGGTGGGGTTCCACTTGACGGCCTGGACCTTGCCTTGGTGGTGGTCAAGAGTCAAGCTGCACTTGTTTTCAAGCACATCCCACAACTTAACTTGTGTGTCGGCAGAGCCACTAGCAAGGATGTTGTTTCTAATAGGGTGCATGTCCAAAGACATCACTGCATCTCTGTGACTGCCTTTTTTGTAAGTTTTGGTTTTCTTCTTTTTCTTGCCTGACTTGTTTTCCACACGCTTAACTCCTCCAAGTGAGACAACTGGCTCTAAAGCGTCAAGTAAGTCCAGGTTCCACACTTCAATTTCAGGCAAAAAACTGCCTACTGCTAAGCAGTTGCCAGCTTCTCCTGGGTTTTGGGGGTTGTAAGGCAGCCACTGGAGGTCTAGAGGGTAAGCACTGAGAATTATGTCGTGGTGCACATAAAGTGCACTGGTTTCCTCCACATACACATACACGTCTAGTTCGCTGAAGTCTCCGTTCTGCACACCAGCAACGATCAAAGCGTCTTTAGGCTGGATTTTGCAGTTCTCTTCTTCTTCTTGGTCTTTTAAGTCTTCTAAGTGGGCGTCGTACTCAACATTAGTGAACACAGGGTCAGGATTTTCCTGGTCATAGTTTTCTAGCTGCATATCGTTGTTTTCTTGGAAGTCTTCGAAGTCGTCCATTTGCACTTCTTGCTGTATTGGTTCGGCTCGGGCGTAGCCTCTTGATACCCATGCAAGACTTGTTATTACACTCATTGTTTATTATAAAACCATTTATGTGTTAACTAAACAGGCTCGTTCCTATTTTTTGGAAAACACTCACTTCAGTGCTTAGCAAGTCAAATAGCTTTTTGCGTTCTTCTTTTAGTTTGTTTCGGAAGTCAAGAGTGCTTAGTTGGGGAAGTAGTGTCTCTATTTCTTGAGTGTAAGTTAAGTCTAGTTCTTCTTGGAAGCTGTTTAGGGTTTTTGTTTTAAGCTCGTCTAAAGCTTCTTTGATGCTTTGCAAGAGTTCACTCCACTTAGAGTTTGCTGCAGTGAAGTGCTGAGGTGCTTCTTGGGGCTTTTTCTTGTGGCGTCTAGAAGGTTTAGGTATGGTTTGTGAAATCAGTTGACTAAAAACTAGCCAAAACAGGTAAACTGTGTTAGTTAGGAACATGTAGTGTTGGAGTCTTTCTAATTGAAAGTTGTCTTGTAAGTGTTGGGACTGCACAAAACTCTGAACTTCTGTGAGTTTTTCTAAGTACACCTGAATTTTGCTATTGAACTCTTCGAAGTTTTGGCACTTAGCCAAAGTGCATATTTCACACACTAAACCAATGAGTTCGTAGCCGGTTTTAAGTATTCCTTCTTCACTTAAACTCTGGACCTTTTCTTTAATGAGCCCCAAAGTTAAGTCTGACTGCTCTGTGTTTCCACTGTAGACGTAGTAAGCCAAACTTAATGAAAGTTTTTCAAGCTGCACTAAACTTAAGTTACTCCACCTTCCGTACAAGTTTCTAGGAGTTTCTGAGTTGCTGAAAGGTTGATAGTCCTTTAGCACTGAAGTGTCTGAAAGCTCATTGAAGGCTCCTTCTGTTCTTTCTAAGTCTTTTAAAGAGTTCTTAAGTGCTTCCCAAGTTTCGTTTTTAACGTCTTTATAGATCCTTAAAAACAACTTACTCAAAAAAGCCAACTCAGACAAGTAAGAATTCTGCACTTTGTCTTTGAAAAGGTAAAAGTCGTAAACTTGCAGAATGTTGTGGTGTGTAAAGGCTTTTTGAGTGGAGTCTGCTAAGTCAAGTGCAGAGTACCTTTGGAAGTTTTCTACACTGTTGCACTCTTCAAGAAGCTCGGTTTTCCACAGTCTGAATTCGTTAAGCTGACCAAAAACCAAGAACCCCAAAGTTTCGTGCTGCACAGATTTAATGTCCAAAGTTGAGTACAAAGCTAGAACCGGTTTTAAGAACCCAGCTGCTTTGTAAAGGCTTATGAGTTCTAGTTTTTCAAAGTAGTTAAAAGGACTGTTGTTGACTCCTAAGTCTAGCAAAGCTAAAGACGCCACAGCTTTCCACTCTAAGTTTTTAAAGTCGGACTCCCTAGACAAGTACCTAGAAGCTATTAGAACTAAAGGGTCTCCTACTTTGTGTTCTCCTTTTTTAGGTTCAGCTTCTATTTTTAGTGAGTCTGTGTAAACTTTAAGGACCCTTTTAAAGTCTTCCCAGTCTTCTAAGAGTCCCAGTCTGTACTTGAGTTTCGAGTATGTAACTACTTGTCTTATTTCATCTAAACTCTCAACTGAGTCCAAGTTCATGTTTTCAAGTCCCTGCAGTAAGGCTTTGGTTTCTTCTGAGTTCAGCAAAAGAATATAGGCTTTTAAGTCTTCCACTGTAGAAGGAATGTCGTAGTACCTGCTTATGTACTTAACTAGTTTACTTTTGAGCTTCTCTGTAAGGTTTAAGTTAACTTTCTTTTGTATCAGTGCTTTGATGAACTCTAGCTCTGCAAGACTGCAAGTTCGTTTGAGGTTCCTAACTGTTACAGTCTGCCCTGCAATAGCTTTTTTTGAGTACTTTAAGTTGGAGTAGCACTCCTGCAAAAGCTTGCCACTTTCCAAAGCTTCTTGGGGGCTTCTGAACAACTCACACAACTGCTCACAGTCTAGGTCTTCAACTCTGAACTCAGTGTTTTTAGCTAATTCTACACAAAACTCAACATAGCCTACATAGCAGTCCCAAATCATAGCTGAAGTTTCTTCGCTAAGGTTCAAACTCAGTATTCTGTGGTAAGCCTGGATCAAATTCAAGGGGTTGTTAGAAAGCTTGTGGAAGGTAAGTTCTGCATGAAGCTTCTCACTGGTCTCTAAAACACTTCCGTAGTCTTCCAACAACTTAAGTCCTTTTTGGAAGTTCCCTTTTAGCTCCTCGATTTTTAACTCAACTTTTAGAGTTTCCTGAGTTATTTTGTATTGGGGGTTTTGTTTGATTTTCTGCAAAAACAACCCAGCAATGTCAAGTACTTTCTTTTCGGCTGGATTCTTCATTGCGGACAGGCACATGCTTTCAACAGCCCACTGTCCGTACTTCAGGTCTCCAAAGTTCTTGAAGAGCTTCAAAGCTAAGGAGTGCTGCTCTGAAAAGTTATAGTCTGCAGCGTAACTATTGAAAAGAAGCTCCCCAGTTTCACGGTTAGGACTGCTTTCAAAACTCTGTTTGTGGAGTTGAGTCACTTTGTGGTTCATGTTAAGTCCTCTGTAGATCAGCACCATCAACTCAACTAAAGGAGCTTCTTTGGGCTCATGAATGCCTTCAAGAATCTCAAGGCACTCTTGAGTGTCTCCGAGTCTCTGCAAAATAAGAGCTTTGACTGCGTACAGCATTTGTTGGGGGGACTTTTGGAGTTGGGCGTTGCACTGCTTAAGGGCTTTTTTGTACTGTCTGGCGTCTATTAAGTCGTAGAGTGCTCTAAGCTTCCTTTCGACCACAGGGTTCATTATAAAATGGAATCCGCCAAATCTACCTCCTCCACACTCAAAAAGTCACAAATTCCTGTTCTGGAAGATAAGTACTTAGATCTGAGAAAAAACATCTTCAAGGTTACTTCTACCTGGATAAGTACCCACGAAAAGGAATTCACAGAACTACTTGAAGAGTACCGGAATCTAAAGAATACATTTGACCGCAAAACTCAAGAACTAAAAGAACTAGAACTCGAAATAGCTGATGAAAAAGAAGCCTTAGCTGACAGGAAAGAAGAACTTTTGCTTTTAAAAGAAATAAAAAATATCAGATCTAAAGCCCAACACGACAGCTACAAAAAACTTAAAGTGCTGCATGACGGGTACCAGGACAAGTTAAGTAACGCTAAAGTGACTTGTAAACTTTTTGAAGAAAGGTTAGGTTTAGTAATTCAACACAAAGCCAACAACACTAAGTTCCTTTTCGAGTGCATAACTAACGAAGAACGCGGGGAACACTATATAGAAGTTTGCAAAGAAGGGGATCTGTTTCAAGTGCACTCTTGTGTTCCAGAGATCCCAAACATACAAGAACTAGTGCAGAAGCTCAACTACACTGGAAACTTGTCAAGGTTCATTAGAAGTGTAAGGAGTTCTTTTGTTAACTTGTACAATTAAGATAGTTTAGAACTTCTTGAGCAAAGGTGTCAGAGTGAGACTTAGTGTAAAGCTTGAGTTCTTGTATTAAGTTGTTTAAGCACCAGTGCAAGTCCTTTTCTCCTGGTGTTGCTTCTTCTGAAGTAGTTTCAAGTGCTTTTTCAAGGATTTGTTGGTTTATAAATACTTCTTTTAGAGTGTGTTCGCTAGAGTTGTTTATAAAGACTGTTCCAAGTCGCTTGATTAAGCTGCAAAGCATTCCATTGCTTTTAAAAGCAAAAACCCAGTTGAACAACTTAGTCCAGCAAGAAGTTTCTAGAGTCCCAGCTAAGTTTGGCTTGAGTTCTAAAGTGTAGGTAAGAACTCTTACAGTGTTTAAAGCAAACAAGTTTATGGGGTTTTGCACTGTGTAAGTGTTGAGTGCTATGGACTTTGAGTGAGTTGGAGGTTTGAAGTGAATAATTTCTTTTTGCAGCTCTTGAGTAACTTCTGGGCTGAGTAAACTAGTTAATTCGCTCCGCATACAACTAAGGGCCCCTTGTCTAAGGCTCTGGAGTATACCTACTAAAATGTCTAGGTACTGGTACTTGGCCTCAGAAAACTGTTTAGGGTGCTTAAAGCTTGCACTCAAAATGCACTTCACTAGTAGCTTTCCGTACCTTACAAACAACAAGTTAAACAAAGAAGCTGAGTTACAAGGGGAAAAAGGTTCTTGGTTCAGTTCGTCCACAGTAGGAGTGGAGTTTGCAAGGGCTTCTGTTATAAGTTGTGAAAGGAACTCAGCTGTTCCTTCAAGGTTAATTTCAAGCTCTATAAACCAAAGGAGTTTTTCAAGTACTTTGGGAAGTAGTTCTTCAGACCAGGTGTTTCTAAGGTGAATAGGGAGTTCTTGGTTAGACACAACTTTAAAGCGCAAAAAGTGCTGGACAAAACTGCAGTTAATGTGGTAAAGCAAAACCAGCCATTTTTGCTTGTTTAGAAATAAAGGAAGAGTTTTTTCTGGGTAGGTGTTAATACAGTACTCCAACAGTCTGCAAATCAGAATTACTTGGGTTCCAGAGACTTCTAAAGTCTCAGTGCAGACTTCAAGTGTTTTTTCTAAGGCATCAAAGCTTTCAATGCCTTCAAAGAATTCAGGGTTGTGTGTAAGGGCCTCAAAGGCTTTTTGGGAGCATGTGCAGTAGCAAGGTTTTAAGTTGTCTAAAAGTAATTCAAAGTTTATGGCTTCTTGGAAAAACTCAAACATAGTAACTTCTTCAATGACAACCCACTGGTTGTCTGTTCTTAACTTGGGGTTTTGAAGCCACTTGCTTATAAGTTCATGGTTGCAAGGACTCATATCAAGAAAGTGGGTAACTTTAGAGTGGACTTTGTGGAGTTCTTCAACTACTATTTGAGTTAAACCTTGACTTGCCAAGTTGCTTAAAATAGGGTCTAGGTGAACAGCTGCTTTGAGTTTTTGGTTAAAAGGTAACTAAGTGTATATTACTGATTCAAAAGCTTTTTCAGACAAGTAAAGAAGCTTTGCTATAAAGGTTTCTTCAGAAGAACTTTGGAACTGCTGAACTAACACCTGAACAAAATCCACGCCATCCACACACAAGTATTTCACTAAGTCAGCTACAACAGAATCAATCTCAGAAAACTTGCATGAAAGGACAACCAGTCCCCCAAAAACTGAACCAATGCACAGTTTTAGGGCTTCTTTTGTTCTAGGGTCTTCCAAAGCTTCTTCAAGCCTACTTACTAACTCAAAAGATAAATGGGAGTGCTCCCCTTTACTGAGTTTTTGTAAAGAATTGATTATTTGGGATATTTCAGACATTTATAAATATGAACGCAAAAGTACTTCTTGTGCTGTGGGTTTTGGCAGAGTCAAGCCAACTAAACCCAATCTATATCATTCCTTCAGAAGGAAAAATCAACTCAGAAACTAAGTATACGTTCCAAATATACTATAGCATGTCAATACCTATTACTTCGGGTTCTACTATTAAAATAACCTTTCCAGAAAAGGTGGGAATCGTAGAAACCCTTAACTCCAGACCAACAACTTGCATTGTGGGGGACTACTCACCTGCAAACTGTAAAATTACTCAAACCGACGCTATAGAGCTTACAACTGAGCAAGATTCCTCTGTTTTCCTTTCAATTGAGTTAGGAAACATCAAAAACCCCGATGCTGTCTACCTGGAGCCCAGTATGGATAAGTTCGACATCAAAGTCAGTAAAGACGGTGAAACTTACCTTGAAGGACAGGAATACTTAGATGTAAGTTCCTTACAAAAAGGCAAGCTGTCTTCAGTTGCTTCTGGACAGTCTAACCAAAAAGTAGGCACCCCCGCAGACTACCAAATAGAATTTGCAACTCAAAATAGTGTCCCTGCAAATGGAGAGGTTATTTTGGAGTTTTCAGACGACTTTGAACTAGAGGAATTAACTACTGTGACTGGAAAAAAAGGTTCTAGTGACGAAGTAACACTTACAGTAACTAAACAAGGGCAAAAAATCTACTTAGAAGATTTATTTACCGAAAGAACAGAATCAACTTCAGTTACACTTAAGTTATCCAAAGTGACCAATCCTGGGTTCTACGGTTCTGCTTCAGTTGAAGTAACTACTGGAACTGCTAAAAGGGAACCAATAGACTCAGGGACTGCAAACTTCAGTTCAAGCGAAGCATGCTCTATAACTCTTAGTTCAAAGACTTTCGAAACTGAGTATGTTTACTCTAAAGGCTACATAGAGTTCTTAATAAATGTTGATTTTTACAAAAACGAAGAAGGCTATATGATTTTTGAGTTCCCTGAAGAATACCCTTTGACTGACGAAGTGGAATGCAAAGTATTCTATGGGTTCTTGCGTTCAAACTCGATGGAGTGCACTCGTGAGGGCAACAAGTTAACAACCTCCAAAGACACTCCTGCCTTCAACTCTATGAAGATAAGATTCAATAACGTCAGGAACCCCCAAGACAACGCTCAAACTGGCTACTTCAACGTTTCAACTGTAACAAGCAGTGGAAGCCTTATATGTCAAAACACTGAGTTCCTTAGAGTAAACCCAGTTCCTAACTCAATTACAGTAAACCAAAACCAAAGAAGCAGTGCAAAAGTTTCAGACTCCGGGCCTTACACTCTTAACTTCGATACAACTACTCAGTTTCCCGATACTTCTTATATTAAAGTAGTTCTGCCTAAAGAACAGATTGAAAAAAGCACCGGAATTGGTTGTTATGAAGCAGAAAAAGACCTTAGTTGTGAAGTGCAGGAAGAAACCGATATCTATAACTTAGTTATAAGAAACTGGTGTCCCAGTTCTGGGTGCGAAAATTGCTGTTCTAGCAACACTAAGTTTGGCCTAACTATTCAAGGAGTCTCCAACCCTAAGTACGTGAAGCCAAGCATCACCTCTTCAGTCCAAATCTACACAATGACTTCCACAGGCATCATTGACCAAGTAACTTCAGGTGTGTTTTTTGAACCAGACTTAGAACCTATTGAGATCACCGACGGAAAGGTTTCAAGAAACGTCAACACTGTAGGACTTCCAGTTACTTATACTTTCTCTTTTACAAGCAGTAGTGTTTTTGTGGCAGGAGCTAAGCTTGTATACGAGTTGCCTGAAGGGTGTATGTTTGCAGAAGGAACTATTGAGTGCGGGGAGTTTTCTTGCAACTATGAAAACTACTCCTCCAGAAGCGTTAAAAAGATCACTGTGGAAGGAGTGTGCACTTCAGAGTGTGGAAAAAACACTAAGTTCACTGTGGCAGTAACAGGAGTCGAAAACCCAATATCTGTGAAACCTATCGAAGGGGACTTTGTCATAAACGCCTATACAAGCTCAGACTGGATCATTGAAAGGGGAACTGCCACCAGCACATTGGCAAGTTTGGAAACCAACGAAATCTCCAACTTCCAACTCGTCAGGGAAGCTGACAGTATAAGGGCTAATATCTACCTAAATGTAATTTTCAACTATCAAACTGAGATTCCAACTTCTGGGTCTATAGAGATAGAACTCCCAGAGAACGTTGCAATCATTTCAGGAACTTTCAAGGCCTTTAAGTCAGAAAGGGAACTAACAAGCGAAATTGAAGTGTACAGTGAGTCGAATTCAGTTAAAAAGCTAGTAGTTGCCAACTACTGCCTTACTGAGTGCCCTAAAGAAAGCCAAGCTGAAATAAAGCTTACAGGACTGAAAACTCCTGACTCAATCATTGAAATATCCGGCCCAATGAGTATCAAAACCAAAGACCCTAACTATGGGATTGACGAGGGATCCTTGGAGGACGTTAAAAGCATCCTGAACGAACTAAAACCTGGTGACCTTTACAACGCCGATATTCTTCCAGAAAACCCCATTGTAAGTGAGTCTACTAACTACAGAGTTCTATTCACTTGCGAGCATAACTTGCCAGAAAACGCTGTGATCAAAATAGGCTTTCCAGAAGAAGTTTCCATTAGTGGCAGCATAAGCTGCACATCCTATTTTACAATAAGCGAAGACTTAGAGTGCCTCTTTTCAGACAACGAAGTAAGGGTAACCCAGGGGTTCCCTAGTGGCACCAAGGACCCTAACATAATAGGGCTCTACATAAACAATGTAGTGAACCCCAGCAAAGCCCAAGTCTTAGATGCATTCTATATAAAAGTTACAACGCAGTCAGACGAACTTGTGAATCAAGACCTGAACCTTAAGGTTGAGTACCTCCTAGGAGAGTCCTCTTGTGATGAAAACTGTGATTCTTGTGCAGAGAACGGCAACTGTTACAAGTGCAAACAGCCCAGTGACAAGCCTTTGATCAAAGACTACTCCTGTGTAAGTGAGTGCCCATCAGGGTACTTCCTCAACGAATACTCTTGCATTAAGTGTCACTACACCTGTTCTGAGTGCTCAGGCGAAGAGGCTTCAGATTGCACATCCTGTGCAGATGGGTACAAAAGGTCAGATGGTTACTGTGTGAACAACTGTCCCGAAGGCACCACCAATGAAGAGGGGACTTGTGTTAATGAAGGAAGCTGTAATTCTCCTTGCTCAAAGTGCAGTTCAGATCCTAATTTCTGTTTAAAATGCGAAACAAAGATTCTATACATAGAGGAAGGCCAGTGCTTAGATGCTTGTCCCAAAGGCTACTACTCAGATGGAACTCAGTGCTTTGAGTGCAATTCCAACTGTGCAGACTGCAAAGAAGAACCTGACAAGTGCACAGAATGCGACCTTATCTACGCTAAAAGCATCCTAAACAAAGTGAGTGACACTTGTGTAGAAGAGTGCCCTGAACTCATTTCTGTCGAAAAAGAGCAAAGTGGAGTTAAAACTTGCGAACCCTGTGACGAGTCCTGTGCTACCTGTAGTGGAACGGAGCCAGATGACTGCATTTCATGCCCTAAAGAAGGAACTAAGTACTTAACAACAGACAACAAGTGCTTGGCTGAGTGCACTGAAGAGTATGGGTACAACTTTGAAAACAAAACATCAGAAATCTTCCAGTGCGTTGCAGAATGCCCTGACGCTTACTATGTATCTAGCAACACTTGTGAACCCTGCATCCAGTACTGCTTAAGTTGTGAAAACGGTTCAGAGTGTCTGGATTGCCAAAAAGACAAGTTCACCACTGAAGACAAAGTGTGTGTGGACTCTTGTGAAGCCGATACTTATGAGTACACTCTAAAGGATACTAAACAGTGCTTCAAAAGCTCTTGTCCAGACGACTCTGTTAAGTTTGAAAACTCAGATGGAAAACTACTATGCATCGAGCCTGAAAGCTGTCCTTCTGAAGGGTACTTTAAGAACTCTACTGACTGCTCACCTTGTGACTCCAGTTGCTTAACTTGCTCAGGACCTAGTACTTGCTTAAGCTGTGACAACTCAAGCAACCTAAAGTACTTGGAAGCAGGAAAGTGCAAGGAGTCTTGTTCCGAAACCAAATATACTTACTTTGATTCAGAGAAGTACCAGTGCTTAGAGTCTTGCCCCGAATCTACCTTTGTCTTAGGTCAGGAATGCTACAGTGAGTGCCCAGAAGGCTATTACTCATCTGAAAGTACTTGTGAAACCTGCAACGAAGCTTGCAAAACTTGCACAGGACCTAGTAGCAAGGACTGCTCGACTTGCAACTCTAACTATTACTTGTATGAAGGCGAGTGCTTAGCTGAGTGCCCTGAGAACTATCGAAAGGTTGAAGGAAAATGCGTTTTAATTTGTAGCCAAAGCAGTTGCTTAAGGTGCACTGAGAAAGATTTGGACCTTTGTTATGAGTGCCAAGAAGACTACGCACTCTACAACCAAACCTGCTACTACGTGTGTCCTTCGGGGCTTTACAAAGAGTCAAGTTCGTGTTTAAGCTGCAACGAAACCTGTAGTACCTGCAATGGTCCTTATTCCGAGAACTGCACTTCTTGTCCTGACTCAACTTACTTCTATGAAAGCACCTGTTTAGAGTCATGCCCTGGTGGATTAGTGCCCAAAAACGGAGTTTGCAGAGAACCCTGCAAAAGTCCTTGTGGAGACTGCAGAGCTTCTGACTTAGAGTATTGCATAAGTTGCAGTAACGGGTACAATTATTTGTTTGAAGGAAGTTGCTATCAAGTGTGTCCTGAGGGGTTGTTTGGTTTGAACTCTACTTGTAGTGAGTGCCACCCTTCTTGTGGAACTTGCTCAGGTCCTGAGACTTACAACTGTTTAAGTTGCAACTCAACACTAGTGCTTTCTCCAAATTCAACTTGTGAAGAATCCTGTCCAAGTGGCTACAATTCCACTGAAGGAGTCTGCGTACTTGTAGAAACTCCAGTTGCTGAGCAAGTTGTTTCAGAGGACTCAGAAAGTTTTTATGACTTAAGTCCTTCAAGTTTGTATATTCTTGTAGGTGAGGTTGTGCTTGGACTGCTTTTAGTGCTGCTTTCAAAGTTCTTTTATAAAGCCACTCACCTTTCAAAGCCCAACATTTATGTAGTGCTGAGTATTGCTCAGTTTACCGAAAGACTAATGCTTGTAGTGTACCTGTGGCCTAACTCAGGGTACTACTATGACTTAATCATGGGGTTTGCTTTTGCTTCTGTGATTGCTAGTGGCTGCAACAGTGTTTTGGTTTTAGAAATTCACTTTGACGACATTCTTGAGAACAGTGAAGGTCTTCAAAACTTTAAAGCCCAAAACAAGGCTTCATACTACTTAGTAAGGGCTCTGTCCTTAGTATTTGGGCCGCACCTTTTAAGGCTCTTCTATAGTGGGTTCATGAGTTTCAGAGTCTCAACTGAAATAAAAGTAATACAAGAAGTGGAAGCCTTTAGGTACCCTTTAGAAGCCTTAGTGGCATTTAGTGTCTATGTGATTAACCTGCCAGAAGTCATTATTAGAATATCTATGCTGGCGGTGTTCAGCCCTACTACAGTGCTTTTCAAAGTGGGACTGGTAGGCTTGCTAATGGACCTCTACTACATACCCTGCTTCTTGTGGGACTACTGTAAAGGTCCTTGGAACTAACTTTAAGCATAAATATGTCTGGACTCAAAAATGTAAAAAGTCCTGTGAGCAACATTGAAAAGAAGGTGAAAAAGAACACTTTTTCTGTCAACCCAAACAACCTTAAAAGGAAAAGCAAAGCTCACTCACAGATGAAGTCGCCCTACTTGAACCAGTCATCTGAGAGTTCTTTTGTCTCAAAGCCCCTGTCCCCTTCGATATCTGCTATTAACAACATGCAGGAGTTTTGGTTCAACTTGCAACAAGAAGTAAGTTACAGTTCTTCAAGCAGTGAAGAGTTCACTGAGTTGCTGGATGTTATTAGCAATGCTAGCAGCTGCCAAACTATACAACTTCCCTCCCAACACATAGTGCTCCCATACCTGTGCTTAAACAAACCCTTAACTATCAGAGGCTCTCCTGGAAGTGTGCTTGAAATCAGAAACGGGTCTATAACGGTTAACTTAAACCAAAACCCACAAAGACAAAAAGTACAGATTTGCGAGGTAGAACTAGTTTACAGAGTAGACAAACTTAATTCTAAAGGGCCTTTTGCTTTATTTGTGCTAGAAGGTCCCAACGACTTGCTAGAAGTTAGTGACTGCACGCTCAGGAGTGAAAACACAATGTCCAAAATAGCTTTTGAAGCTACGGTGTGGCATGAAATAGAAGACGTTTGTTTCTGGTTAAATGGACACGCCTTCAGTAAGTTCTGCACTCCTCAGCAAGTTAACTACAACAGTCATCTTCTACTTAAGTCTTGCAACATTTCTTTTTTTTACGAAGCTATCAGAGGGGGTGTTAACTCCTCAGTTGACATTGAAAGAACACAAATTCTAGACTCAAAAGGAACTGCTTTGACTCTAGTTAACCCTCAAAAGCTTATTTGCAGTGACTCAAAGATTTCAAGGCCTTTAAAGAACTGCGTAGATATTAGACTAGTTTCTGAACACAACTCACTTCCTAAAAGCATTACTTTTAAAAGGTGCAAGTTTAAGTCAGCTAAAGGTTACGGTGTTTATGTGTGGAGTGAACACATAACAACCTACTCTGCAGCACTCAACCTGCACTACTGCTTTTTCCTAAACAACAACAAAAAGGGTTTATCAGTAGTTCACCTTAACTTAAAAAGTTGCTTTATAGAAGGAAACGAATTTAGAAACAACCAGAAGTCAAACTGCTGGCTTCAAAAAGTTAACATAGAAACAAATCACTCCATTAGAATAGTCCAAAACAAAACTTCAGAGTCTTTGAAAGGGTACGGAATGTACCTTTACGACGTATCAGCTGAGATAAGTGGTTTGGAGTGCTGGAAAAACACCTTAGGAGGTGTACTTATAGGAGGCAGCAAAGAAAAACTTTACAGACTCATAAGTATTTCAAACTCCAACTTGCACCACAACTTTGAAAACGCCCTAAACATCATTAACCTTTCACTGGGTGAAGTGAGTCTCCACAAAGTTAAAATGAACGAAAACATTGGAAACGGAGTTTACATACTAGAAATGCTTAGCACTCATGTGCAAGTTAACTTAACTGGGTGCCAAGTAACTAAGAATTCTTTGTTCGGAATGATAGTTTCTAAAGCTAAGTGCCAAGTCAAAGACTGCAAGTTTGAGTCCAACTACAAAGGCGACCTTTCTATGGACGACCAAACCAAAAAACTAGTCCACATCAAAAACAACCACAGAAAAAAAGCTCCTTTCAATATTGAAATAGAAGACAGAAAGCCCCACTGCAAAGAAACCTGCACAGTGCTGTAATTTAATGTTTAAATGAGATAAATAAAAGAGAGAGGCAGGCATGGCTGTTTGGTCTAGTGGTATGATTCTTCCTTAGGGTGGAAGAGGTCCCGGGTTCGATTCCCGGAACAGCCCTTTTTACTTAAGTATTACTTAGAAGTTACCACAGTCAAGTATAACTTGTTCGTAGTCAATGATACTTTGGAGACCTCTGATGAGCTCTTTTAAGTAAGAAAGGGACTTTATTCTGGGGAGTCTTAGTTCAGGAACTTGAATGTTTAGTTGCTGTGTAGAACTCATGTCCCTCATTTCTTGGAGGATCTTTAAGTAGTTGCCTTTGTTTTGGTTCAAAGCCTCAGACACACTTTCAAAGGTTGAGTAGAGTTCAGGGGGCACCAACTTAAGATACTCCATTATTTTGTCAACTGCTTTGTTAGTAGCAGTTCTTAGCTTTTCAATTAAGCTTTTTTCTGCTTCTCTGAATTTGTGGACGTGGTCAAAAACAGCTGTTCTTATAGTGTGGACTTGCTTAAGAACCTTTTGGAAGTTTTGGTTCCACCTAGTGAGTTCAGTCTCAGTTAAGCTTTGGTTTTCTGAAAGTTTAGTGTAAACCTGGGAGGCTACTTCTTCAGCTTCGGAACTTTCAATGTCTATTATCTGATGGTCTTTATGCAAAAATATACACTTTCCACACAGGAGTTCGCAGTGGTCTTTGCAAAACCCCACAATGGTAAGTTGGTGTTCTTGACATAAAATGCCTTTTCCTTCTCTAAGTCCTTCGAGAATGGCAAAGTTAACAGGCATTTTGTCTATGATGTAGTAGTACTCTTTTCCGTCAAAGGGACACTTTCCTTTGAGAGGACTAGTTTTGTTAGAAATAGAACATTCTCTGCATAAAGAATGTCCGCAGGGCAAGCATACAGGTAGTTTGCTGTCTTGTTCGTAGACGCTTCCACAGATAGAACAGCTGAACTTTGCATAACTTAAGTCTTTACAGTTGCTAGGTTTGGAACTTGACAAAAATGAAAGCATGTCTGAGGAGGTTTCCATATCTTCTTTTAGAGTTTTAATGGTTTTGGATAACAGTTCGTTGTTTTGCTTGAACTTTGAACTGGCTTTGGGTTTTCTAGATTGTTCGAATTTGCAGGCTTCGCTAGGCTGGCTACCAGGACTTGGGTATGGGTAAAGGTAGTCGCTTTTGGAGTCGTTTGAAGCAGTTGAGCCGTCTTCTGAATTAGGCGAGATTTGCTTTGAAGAGTTTCTTGTTTTTACCATGAAATAACTAAGTATTGGCAGCAGTATAGTATTCAAAAATATCAGTAAGTTAGGTAAAATTAAAATGAATAAGTTGTTGTAAATTAGGAGTTTCTGTGTGTAAATTTAAGTCTAGAATTAATAAGCCTGAGCTCTTTGGATAAATAACTTTAAGTAGATGTCAGAAGACTACCATCTGCTGAAGTCTTTGGAAACAGGAGACTTTTCTCAGGTTTTTGACCAAAAAGCTGCAACCTTGAAGAACCCTATTAGAGGCTGGAACGCTTTGCACTACGCATGCCAGTTCAGAAACCTTTCTGCAATGCTGGGGATTCTTAAAAAAGCTCCTTACCCCACTGATATGCTTGCAGCTCAAGACAACTCAGGACAGCGGCCTTGTGACTTACTGCCTTTGTCTGAAGGGAACTTTGGCAGCCTCTTCAGTTGGGGAGTGGGGCCTGACTTCCAACTAGGCTACTCTAAAGAGAAGCAAAACCTACCGCGCAAGGTAGAATTTACTTCCCTCTACGAACCTGAAGAGTAAGTTGTAAACAGAAACATTTCTGAGTTGGCTACTAACAAGTACCACACTCTTTGTGTGACTGACCAAGGAAAAGTTTACGGGTTTGGTTCAGGAATAAAAGGAGTTTTGGGCAGAGAAGGAGTAACAATTACTCCCTTCCCTGTTGAGTTGCCTAGAGTTACCAGTGTAGCTGCAGGGGAACTTCATTCTTTGTGTGTAAGTCCTACTTAGTTAACAGAAGCAGGGGATGTATTCGCCTGGGGAGATAACTCCCATGGCCAATTAGGACTAGAAGGAATTAAGTACTCAGCTAAGCCTTTGCAAGTTTCTTATCTGAAAAAAGTACTCATCACCAAAGTAGCAGCTGGTAAAAACCACTCAGGGAGTCTGAGTAATTATGGAAGACTATACATATGGGGAGACACCTTTTCTTCGCAGTGCTACAAAGGCCTTTTCAAGTCGAATATCAAAGATTTTACGCTTTTTGATATAACAGGTATCTCTAGCGATGACTACATCACTCACTTAGCTATGGGCGAAGACACTACTTGCATAGGAACTAACAACTCCTTACTAGTGACTCCTGGGACGAAAAACCACATCCAACTCCACATTCCAGCAATAATCAAAGACCTAAGCTGCTTAAGCGCTAGTTCCACAGGCATTTACGCTGTGACTGCAGCAGGGCAGTTATTTTTTGCGCCTTCAAAGATCAAGTTTACTTTGAGGAGCCACTACAAGATGCAGCACCTCATGGAAAGAGTCTGTTATGCTTCGAGCGGAGAAAAGTCTTGCGCAGTTACTGAGAGAGGAGACCTTTACTTTTTAGAAGAAGAAGGTCCTAAGTTGTGCCCTTTAATAGCAGGTGTTAAAAAAGCCAGTGTTTACCACCACCACTCTATGGCAATAGTAAGTACCTCCAAACCTAACTTGCAACTTCCTACAAGAATACCTTCGCTCTTGGAGATTTCAGAACACACTCTGAGTCAACTAATTAACATACACTCAGCTCCTGACTTACTAAACGCTGCTGACATGCTGAACTGCCAAGTACTTAAGCAAGCCTGTGAAGAATTCATATCCAAAAACTTAAAGATCTTTTTAACTCCCCAAAACATAGACCACTTCTTAGCAATCAACTCGGAGTTGTTAGACCCAATTCAGAACCTCATAGGCAAAGGCCAACTAGACCCCATAGAGATTCCCCTGCCAAAGACAGAGACTTCCACCAAACCTAAAAAGAAAAAAAAGAAAAAGAAAACAAGGGCACTCTCTAACTTAGAAGAAACTCCTAAACTCCAAAGTCACTTCCCCAAACACGAACCTGCTAGAGAAAGAGCCAACACCGATGCAGACCCTTACCCTCTCCAAAACTACATTCCACCTCCAGCTTCCAAGGCTAAGCCCTGGGGAGATGTGTTGCCTGCAACTGTTAGCTTTGAAACCCAACAAAAAAACGAAAAGTCTAACCCTGTCAGAGTCAGTGCTTGGGTTTCTGAACAAGCTCAGCACGAAAACTTCCAAAGGATCCAAGAAACTGAACTTGACGACAAAGAAGTTGAAGAAGCCCTTGTTTTGATTGCTAAGATGGAAAGTATGCAAAGTAACTAATTTCTTAAGTTAGGTTCTTAAGAATCAGGTCTTTTCTAAGTAACCTTTTGTGACTAGTTAAGAAGTTAGACTTAATTTCAGAAGCTACTTTTTCAGCTTGTTCGTAGAATTCTAAAGCGTCCCTAAGTAACCCTTACCTTGCGTTTTTCTTCATAAAAGCCAACTCACTGTTGTAGTACAGTGCTTTCAGCTCAAACAGCCTGTCTATGCCTTCTCTCATTTCAAAACAACTTAAGTAAAATAGCACCTCTTGGTACTGGGAGTTTGAGATCTCTTTAAAGTGCTTTATGGCAGTTAAGTAGTACTTAGCTAAGTAGTAGTAAAACAGTGGGTGGGGGTTGTTTTGGTTTACAGCTTCAGCCAGTATACTAATCGACTTTTTAAAGTTGGTTATTTGGAAAGACTTAGCTGCCATTATTACGTAGGAGTCTTCCTGTGTTAGGTACCCATAGCCTTTTCCAGCAAGAGCCCACAATGTGCACTGGGGCAATGAAATACAGCACTCAGAGATGTCTTCAAGAAGCTGCTTGTGTCTTTTAAGTCGCTTCAAAACGTATAAGGGGTGATTTTTGTCTCTTTGGTCGATGGATTTCTGTGCTTGGAGTACTTTGAACTTTTTGGGTTTTTGCTTGTTTAAGTTGTAGGCTCTTAACCATAGTGCGAAGTGGGACTCGTTTCTGTGGGAGTTCTCTTTTAGGTACTTAGAAACTCTTGAGTTGGGACCGAAGCTTTGCAGTCTTATTGACAGAATCACTTTGATTGAAGTTGCTAAGAACTTGTCTAGCTCTTTTATTTGAGCCTGGATCTCAAAGCACTTGTTTAAGTTGCTTTTCTGAGCTTCTTCGTAGATGTTTAAAACTAAGTTTTTGCAGTCCTCGGCTTTTTGAGAAAAGCTTTTAAGAGTTTTGAGTTTGTTTGAGCTAAAAAGATGCTTTGCAGCTAGTGTTCTTTGGATAAGTGCTAAGTTGATAAGTGCTTCTTGGGAAAACAGTTCAAACTTCCAGTAGTACAGGTCAGACAAGTAAAAGTCTAGGTTTAGTTTTTTCAGACTCAGGATTACAGTGTCCAGGTACTCACTAACTAAAGTTGCAGGGACTTCAAGTTGGTGCTTCAAAGATAATTTTGCAACTGTGTACTTTAAGTAAAGTTCGTTTTGGTGGGTTTGGAAGTTCAGACCTAGTTTAGCACAAGCTTTGAAGTAAGACCCTTTTAAAACTAGTTGCCAATCTTCGGGCATGTAACTCCCTAAAGCTTCTTCAACTACCTTAGCACTTGCACTGTACTTTCCAGCTTTATAGTAGTAGTTAAACAGTCTGTAAGCTGCTAAAAACCTAACTTGGTTACTTCCACGCAAACTACTGAGCAAACTAGTACCTTCAGGTTTCTTCATAGACAGTAAAATATCCCCAACTACTAAGTTACTCCAGTCTGTAGGCAGAACTTCTTTAGCGTAAGCAATGCTTCTTTTGGTTTTGTTGTACCAACAAGAGTTCAAAAAGCTATAAACTAAACACAACTTGCACACCTTACTGGTGCTTTTTAGGTTCTTCAAAGCGTAATAGGCTTCACTAAACTTACAGTTAACTACTTTCAACCAGCACTGCCACACCTTTAGAGTTTCTGAGTCCTCAAACAAGTTAAGTCCTTTATTAACGTAAGTCTCTGCTAAGTCAAACCGCCTTGAAACAAGCAAAGAACCCACTAGTTCTTCATACAAGTTAAGTTTTTGTAAAGGGTTTTGTGTGTGGTAAAGCGAAGGTATAATTAAATCAGACTGGGCAACTACACTTAGTCTTTTGCAGGAAAGGGCTTTTGGGTTCTTATTCCAAAGAATCAAAAAAAGCTCAACCAGCATGTCTTCGGTGTGGATGTAGTCCTTGTGGTAAAGGGTTTTTACGCTTGGGACTTCAATGTTGTTAGTTATGAGTTTTTTTACTCTGTGTTGTTTAGCTTGGATAGTTGACTTTATGAAGTTTTCAATTTTACTAGAAACTACTCCTGTGGGGTTTCTAGGGTGTTTTCTGTAGTTTTTAAGGTGAATCCAAGCTTTGGTTTTGTTTTTCAAGTCAATTATGAGGTTTTTGGACTCAAAACACCTAGACTTACTCACTAGTTTCTGTTTAAAGTCGATCCAAAGGCTTAAGTAGTCTTTTTCAGTGTCAAACTTAACTTCGATTTTTTCTTGGAGGGCCTTTTTAAGCCTGGGTTTAACTGAAACTTTTTTAGAAAGGTCTAGGTTGCCTTCAGACTTACTGTGGAACACCTTTCCACTCAGAACGTCAAAGCTTTGGTTTAAAGCTCCTAAAAGAGAGTTGTAGAGGTTTTGTTCGTTGTCACTCTGTGACAAGTTGAGCTTTTTAAACACTAAAGGCGATTCGTGCTCTTTTTCAATAGTGTAAGTGTCAATCTGAAGACTTTTACGGGATCCTAAAGACTCAAAACTTACACTGAAAGGGGACAATTTGGGTGTTTGTTTTTCACTGGTTTTTAGAGTGTGCTTTTTTACTTTAGAGTGACTGCTTTGACTCATATTATGCCCCTATATAATTTTACTGAAAATTAACTTAAATCAGGTGAAAAAATCATTCCATAAAATTTAATGGCATCTTTGTGTTCTGGTAAAACAATTCAAAATTCAATATTCTGGACGAGCTTACTGCTCCTGACCGTAAGTGTGTTTCTGAACATTATAGCAATTGTAGTTCCCAACTGGACAGCAGCAAGAGTAGGCGACGATGAGCTAGTTCACGGATTATTCGACTGTGGCAGTTGCCCAGCTTCCTTTTCCCACTCAACTTACTCTTGCATAAGGGCCTACACCTGCGAAGCAGATCCAGACTCAGATGATTGCAATAAGTTCACTTCCCTTGATAACAGCCGCTGGCTGGTATTTGCCTTGGAAATATGTTCCTTGGCTTGGAGCTTACTTTTAATAGAAAGGATGGTTACTATAAAGTTGGCCGAAACTCCTTTCTCGAAGAACTACATGAGGTTCCTTCTTTACTCTTTGCCTTTATTTAAGTTGATCGAAATTGCTTCTTTCATAGGAGCTAACAAGGTGAAGTTCGGTTCGGCATGCAACCTTGACAAAGACGTTTGTGGAGAAGTGGGAGCCTTACTTATGATTTTAGTTGGAGTTATATCAGTTTTGGTTGCTATAATGTTTACTTTCTACTTGAAGAACTGCGAAACAGACCTAATCAAAGAGAATTACCTAGGTCTGGACCTTAGAAAGTACTTATACAATGTAATTCCTTTGATAATCTTAGGAGCACTTTGCATACTTATCAGCTCCACCAAGGACTGGCTGAGCTTTGAAGAAGCTGGGGAGTACAGAGGGGACCTTATGATGTTTAAAGACTACAAAGGGCGCTCTGCAGACTACGTTTGCTACTCTGAACCAAGCTGCAGGGGTAACGAAGACTCTTCTTCTGACTACCGAGACTGCGAAGCCATGGGCAAGATTTGGGATGCTGCTAAAACTTACTTGTCTCTACTAGTTATTTCGCTGTTTTTCTTCATTAAGTGGCTTGAAGGAGTAGTTAACCTTTTCAGGATGAAAAACTACGGTTTTGTATTTTTGAACTTTTCATGGCCAATTTTCTACGTAGTTTGCCACCTTTCAGCTATTGTATCCTGGTTTTTACTGTCTAAAGCTAGTTACGCAGCTGACTGCAAAGTTTACGCTGGGGACGATGACATTGAATTTTGTGCAGAGCACGGAATTACTTTTAGCTTGATGTCTTTCGTGTGCTTTACTTTTGGAGTCTTTTACTATGAAGCCTTACTTTATAAGAACTACCAACACCAAAAAAGCGCAAAAGTTGCCCCTGGAATCAACCCTGGGAAAAAGATTGTGCTGGACTCCCCCAAAAAACCCAAAAAGATCCAAGAAGACAACACTACTTTTGATACCTTGCAAGACTCAGAACTCCACGCAGCTGAGCACAACGCCAAGAAGTCAGATCCTTTCACTTTCAGAGGTAAGAAACCTGGACCTTCAACTCAGCAAACTGGATCTGAAATGTCTATTCTAGGAGACAATGGAGGCAAAAAAGTATGCAAGTCCTGCAAAAGACTGTAAGTGTTACTTAGGGTAGGGTCGCCAGACGTTGAAACAGGCCAATGCGGACATGACGTGCATATTGGATGCTCCAAGAGGATCGACGCACAACCTCACTGTGGCTTTTGCCCTTCAATTCGGTAATTTAGTAATAATGGAAACAACTGAGGACTTAACTCAGGTTGAAAACCTTTTAAAAGAAGTTGAAGAACCCACACAGTTACTTGCACAAGACAACAAAATATACGAAGAAGCCTTATCTTGTTTGTCTTGTCTGTCAAAAGACCTCAAACAACTCCTTTTCACAGACAACCTGCACCATGAACAGGTCTGGGGACAGCTTTCACTTATACAACAAAAACTTTTGCCAGGCTTATCTTCTGAACTTGAGAAGTATAAAGACTCTGAACTGTTTGAAAGCGAAGACGAACTTTCCCAAGATGAACTCCAAGAGCCTCAAGAGCCTCAAGAGTCCCAAGAGCCTCAAGAGTCTCAAGAGTCCCAGGGGGAGTCATATGAAGCTTCTGGGCTTGAAGATGACTTTCTGAAAATAGACGAACTAGAACAGTTTGTGGACGGAGCAGAATTGGACCAAGAAGATGAAGGCTTTTCAGAGTCAGCAGAAGAAGACAACTCTAAAACTCCAGAAACCAAATACAAAGACTTCTTCAAACAACCCCAGGAAAAAGACATCGAAGAAGAACAAGAAGCTATGTTCACTCTAGCTGACCCTAAAGAACTCGACAGAATCGAAAACGAACTGGTTTCAGAGAAGCCTTGGCAGCTTAAAGGAGAGACTTCAGCAACCCAAAGGCCACTTAACTCGTTACTTGATGAGAAGCTTGACTTTGAACTAGCCAGAACTCCAGCACCCACCACACAAACTCCACAGGTCACAGACTCAATTGAAGAAATCATCAAACAAAGAGTTCTAGACATGGCCTTTGACGACGTTAGGCCCAAGATCCCCTTAAACGAAACCAAAGCCAAAACAGCTGCAGAAGACTTTATGGACTACGAAAAGTCCAAAAAAAGCCTTGCAGAGCTCTACGAAGAAGACTACAAAAAACAAGTACTACACATTCCACAAAGCACAGAACAAGAACACGCCAAAAAAGAAGCCACCTACTTATTCAGAAAGTTATCCTACAACTTAGACTTACTCAGCAGCTTGAACCCAGTAGCCAAACCTGTAGTTAAAGACTTAGAAGTCAAGAGCTCAGACCTCCCAGCCTTAGCACTAGAAGAAGTCCTTCCTTTTGGAGTGAACACTGACTCTATCAAAGCTCCCAAAGAAGTCTTCAACCCCAAAGAAGCCACTGTGAAAGCTACCGAAGAAATGACTAAACAAGACAAAAACTCACTCAGAAGAAACCACAAAAAGACTTTGCGCACTCGTAAAAAAGAAAGGATAACTAAACTCATCAACAAAGCAGCCCAAGACCCCAGAATGGAAAAGTTCGCTTACCGCAAAATGCTTAGAGAAGAAAAGGCCAAAAAAGAACTCATTGAAAGGAAGAAACAAACTAAAACTAAGTTCACTAGGAACTCAGAGTTCTTCAAAAACATGCAAAAAATCACACAAGAAGACAAAGTCACTAAAAAACCTGACCCTTCTTTGCCTAGTAAAAAAGTTAAGCTTTAAGTATCTTTATATGTCGGTTAGCTCTAAGCTGTAGTCCCTTTGGAGCCGGATTTCGAGTGTATACACTTTTAAAAGCTGAGCCAATACTCCAATGGACGCTATAAGTAAAGTAAGTATAGTCCATTCAAAAACTGCAAAAAGGTTTTCGCTTACAAGCTGAGACAAGTTAAGTAGGCCTAAAGCACAAGTAGTCAGTATAAGGCTTTTGAAAGCACTAAACCAAGCCAACTTTTGAGAATTTAAACGACTAATCCTTTTTTTATAAGCAAAGTAGTAAATGCCAACCCAAGCTGCATTGCATACCCAGAAAATAACTTTTAAAGGTGCTTTTTGGTTGCCAAACCCACTTAAGAATCCACTTAGCACTAGTAAAACAGCAGATAAAGAACCCAGTACTAAGCCACTTAACTTCTTCAAGTTCCAGTAAGTTCCTATATGAAGCAACAAAAGCACCAAACTGAAGTAAGTATCCAAAACTAAACCAATGCGGTCATGTCTTTTAAACTCAGCCAACAAGTAAACACTAGGAAACACACTTCTACAGTCGAAGTACCCCAAACACCCCACTGCAAGGTTAAAATAACACCCAAGCAACCCCACTCCACACATAACTACTATGAACTTGCGTAGGTTAACTGAGTACTTAACCACTCCTTTTTTCTGTGAAACAGTAACTAAGTCTTTTTGCGTTAGCTTCTCAGACCTTCGGGTTTCCATTTATACAAATGATAAACCACAGGAGTTTCCAAGCCCTTAGCTTTCCTTGGCGATTCAACGAAAGCACTCCTTTTTTGTTGGCTCCGCTTTCAAAGTCCGTTGATGAGCTCTTAAAGTCTAGTCAAGAAGGCTTTGTGGGGGCTTACAAAAGCATTTTGGAAGCATTTGTAAATTCTGATACTGAGTTTCTAGAGTCAGTGATGGAACCTAACTTGTTCAGTGAAACCAAAATATCTCTTGACACTATTAAACGAAGGAGACACTCTTTAGAACTAGTAAACCCAGACTCAAAAGTCAATACCTTTATGTACAATGATTTCATTACAGCTGGAGTTCACGTTGACCGCAGCAAAAATAAGGAAAAAGGATTTGAAGTGGGAAGTTTTGATGAGTTAACGAATAAACTCAAAAGAGACGCTTTAGGGTTTACTTACAACTACTTAAACGGAATAGTCCCTACTGAGCAAAGCCACATTCTTCTGAGTGTGGACTTGCTTTTCAACTCGCCTTCTAAGTTAGTTTTGCGCGACGAAGAAGGAAATGTGCTTAGAGGAAACGAGTCTAGGTCTTCTGAAATTCACAAACTCAAGTTCGAAACTATGATGGAGTTCAAAAAAGGTGCTTTTGGCAGTGTTGGTTCTTTGGTCTCGCTTCTAAAGTGTGCTTATTTTAATAAAAACAGCTTGCTTGAAGGACCCCAGTGGCTAGTTACTGACATTGACGACTTCCTACAAGGTAACCCTCATGCTAAAACTTAATATTAACTTACTAGTAACTTGTGAGCAATGTCGGCTTCGTAAAGTTGTTTGGGAACAGCACATACAACATCTGAGCCTTCTGGGTAATTTTTAGAGTCCTTGAACCTTCCTACCTTGCCTTGTCCCCACCCAAACAGTTTCCCTTCTGTAGTCAAGCAGACCGTCCAAGTTTCCCCACAACAAATATCTACTACGAACTGGTCTTTTAACTCAACTTTGCTAGGAAAGTCAGCACACCTAACTTTGCTTCCAAGTCCTAACTGGCCCTGTTCTCCGTTTCCGAACACAAAAACTTCCCCTTCAACTAAGCAACTCGAAAACAAGCCGCCTGCTGCTACCTTTGAAACTGGACCTTCGAAACAGAGTTCGAGGACTCTGTCAGTCATCATGTTTTGTTTTAACTTGCAAGGATCCACTCCTAGTTGTCCGTCCTCTCCCCAGCCAAAACAGTATACTTTGCCTTTAGAGTCAAGCACTATTGTATGGGCTTCTCCGCAAGCCACTCCAGATACCTTTACTTGCTTTTGGCAGAAGTAGTCTAGTAAAAGGGGCTCGGAAGAGTAATGCCCAATGGTGTCCTTAGTTAGTTTTTCTAAGCTAATTCCTAGTTGGTGGACATCACTTCTTCCCCATACAAACATAGTTCCCTCTGAAGTAACTGCTGCGTTGTGATAACCGCCTGCTTGTATGTAAGTTACTTTGCAGTCAAACAAAGAATTCACTATGTTTGGAGTACAACAGGAGTATGTGTTGCCGTGACCTAAGCACCCCGAACCTCCAAAGCCCCAAGTTAAAACTTTGCCTTCAGTAGTTACTGCTGCACAGTGCTCATAACCACAAGTGACCCACTTAATGCACCAGTTCTTAAGTTCCAAAAGAATTTGACTTGAAAAAAAGCTAGTCAAAGGGGCTTTGTACTTACTACAAGACTTGCTTTTGTTTTGTTCAGTCCAGAATTCCAAACAAGGTGCAGAAACAAATCCACAAAAAGGCATGGAGTACTCTATTTGCAAAGGCTTTATTTGAATGGCCCCTTCTCTAGTTTCAACTAGCTTTCCGGAGGCGACTTGCCTGCAGACCACAAACTTCCCCAAAAGAGGACTTGAAGACTCAGGCACTTCAAAAACTAAGTCGTTGAACTTGGTTTTGGAAGCTGTCATTCCATTTAAAAAAAGTCTATTGGCTTCACAGTGCGAAATAGGAACTTCTTCTTCAGGGGAACTATCTTCTTCAATCTCTTCTAGTTGGCAAGACTTTCTAGCGTCCCAGTCAGAGCAAAAAGAAGACAGAGAACTAAAAGTGTTAGTTGACTTTTGGATAACAGAAAGATTAGGACTGAGTGGAAACTCTGAAAGCTTCTTTAGGTTGGTAGTGGAGCTTTTCAGGGACTCCTGGGTGCACATGTCTTCAGTGTACAGAATGTCGTCTGTTCTTCTGAAAGGACTGGTTTCTTTTAAACTAAGTATAGAGTCTTTTATATCGAAGTCTTCAACGTGAGTTAAGTCGTTGTAAAAGTAGTGCCCTTTGACTGAGCAGCAGTCTTTAGTATAAATCACAGGGAACTTGTAAATGGGGTCCCAAAAAGACTTTTCAAGTTGAAAGTTTTTAGTTGAGTTGAGTCCGCAGTAGGTTTGTGATTGTTTGATCACAAAAAGAGTTTGTGGAAGTTCTTCTTTAGCACTAATTGAACTTGTGACAGAAGCTTCCATGTATTTAAATATGAAAAAGAAACTAATTTTAGATAGTTCACTAGTTTCTTTTGGCGGGAAACACTTAATACTTTTGGGTTGGTTAGAGTTTAAGTTAGTAGAGTTACTTGGGTGTTAGTAATGTGTGTGATTCTTGTGTTTCTAAATTTGAATTTATGACATATTGATAAACTGCTTAGAATAGTTGAAGTAACCAATATAGAATTAACCACAACACTTTGGGCAAGATAACTTGAAGTAGTTGTGGTAAGGTTACTGCACCAAATCTACAGCACTCTGGTCAGAGAAATATTACAGACCACTTTAATAAACCTATTAACAAATGGTTTGATGGGTACAACAGCGAAAAGACTTTTATTTGGACGACCTAGGGGCACTACCCAGCATTTAACTAAGCGGACTACCAAGAACTAAGTATTACCAGGTAGTCCAGAACAAGCAAGGAAGGTCTAATTCCTAATTAAGCTTTTTAAATCATTTAATTGGCCGAATCTAGATATTAACTTAGTAAATCTTTTAATAATCTTTATGTTTGCAAGATTTGAAAAGCATTGCAGAGCTGCTCAGAAGTGGCTAGGAGAAAGACAAAGGTTTATAAACCCCAAAATTGCACTGAATATAGCTTCAGCCGCTGTAGTGATTGGTTTAATGTACCAAATTAACAGTGCTTGGGAGTTGAAGTACATCATGCTAAAGATTCATTTCGAAAAACAACAAAGAAAGCTTTTAGAAGACCTTGCAGTAGATATGAAGGAAAGATTCGATCGAATAGAAGCAATAGCTAAAGAAATCTTAGCAGAGCAAAAAGAAATTACAAAGAAGATTCGCTCCAAATCTTGATGTAATTAATTTAATGCATAACTCAAAGTCTTTTCAGTTGGTCTGGTCTTTCCAAATGCTATCCTTCATTCAAATGAGATGTTTATTCATGTGTTTACCTTTATGAAGTGTAGTTTCTCTAGGTTTTGCATATGCTACTTGCGTGGGTCTGTCTCCCAGTCCTTGACAAGGTAAAGCACTCTAGGCACTGGTGTCACCTCCATTTTAGGAATTCTGTGATGGATAAATCTTTAATATTCAGAAAGGTTACGAGGAGCTTCAAAACTGCTCAAGAGTTTCTGAAGGAAGGAAGCTTGAGCTATCAAACTCTGGGGAAGGCAGCCTCAGTTGCTACAGTAGCAGGTCTACTGTACCAACTCCAAAGCAATTTGAGGCGGGAGTTGAGATCTGACTGAACTGAAGCAGCAGATCGAAATTTACCGACAAGAGGCAAGGGCGGATCAACAGACTTCGAGGGAAGAATTCAATACGAAACTAGGAGAAGGACTCAGCCGGATAGAACATATGATGTACGAAGTCAGAGTGGAACAAGCAAGGGACTTCTACTTTAAACGTAACTAACCTTAATTTACTTTAGTGAGTCTTGGGACTTTTTGAATTATAACTAGCGGATGCTTCCAAGCGTGTCTTTTGTTGCGCTTAAAATCTTTCCTAGTTGTCTAATGTTCAAATTTTCGATTTTTACTTGGTATGCTGGGCATTATTCGATTACGTGTCTTACAACCCTAATCCATCTTGGTCACTAAAAGAAGTTCCAGCTATTGCTATCCCATAACTCTTTGCTTGTTTAACCACTAAGCTTTTTGTACTCAAAACTCAGAATCAGCAAATCCGAAAGCTAGAACTTAATTTACATAAAAATAAAATGGCAAGTGCTTTAATGGGCTTTGCGCTAGGAGTATACGCAGGAACACTTCTAAGAGAAGAATACCACTTCCCTACAAACGAAAGAATACAAAGAGCTATAAACATTTTCAAAGACAACGAAGAAAAGATTGAAAAAGCCAGAGAAGAATACCAGACCCAGCAACCCTCTGACCAAAATCTAACTAACAAAATGGACTAACTCGTATAAATGGAAAGCCAAGCCATTGAAGAACTACAGAAAGAAGTTGAGTTCTGGAAGAACAAGTACTTTGAAGAAGTAGCTAAGTCCCAACACAACTCAGGGCCTTCAGCCTTTTCTAGAGAAGAAGTTAAAAACAGACTCAGACTTGCTTGCTCACAAAACAACAAGAAACTACTTCAAGAAGCTGTAAATCAAGCTGAAGCTTTAGGTATGCCTGAGGTAAACTATGCAAAACGCAAATTACAGACTTTATAACTAGCCTTAGTAATCTACTAGTTAGAGTGGTAGAAGAGTTGTGATTAATTGTATTTTTTAAATGATGGAAGAGATTTCCCGTAAAAATCTGCCAACGAAGGAAAGTGAGTCAGTCTCTTCTAAAGAAGGCTACTCTGGACGCCAGTCTTCAATAATCCAAGCAGCAAGAGCTTCTTTGTCCCCAAGCAGCAACAGACTTCCCTTTTTGAAATCCAGACGCAATGTGCTTCACTTAGCTTATGAAACTAAAATCCAACGCAAAAGACCCAAGATTATGATTCCCAAGGAAAACGCTCATATCAAAAGAATCGAAACTCCTGTACTTAGGTTTTCTAATCTCAAAAATAACCAAAATGCTGGTTTACAGAAAGCAGGGAGAAGAGGTAAATCACTCAACCTTAAAAGGTATAAAAGTTCTAAGTTCGTACCTACTACTATCTATCTCTCCCACTTGAAAGGTAAGAAGTTTGTTTAAAGTAATTAAATGGTGAACAAATTCTACTTCCTGCTTTTAGCCTTAGCTGTGAATGCTTCAGTAGTTGAAGAACAACTTACTAAGTACTACTCTGTTTTGGAGGAACAAACTCTTTCTAAAGCACCTCCTTATCAAAACAACGACAGACCAGTTATTGGCATTTTGTCTTTGCCTCTTCATCCTTATGAGGATTTTCCTGTGCCCCAGGACCTAACTACGTACATTGCTGCTTCTTACGTTAAGTACGTAGAAATGGCTGGAGCTAGGGTGGTTCCTTTACTTATAGACCAGTCATTTGATGACCTTGAAAAAATAGCCAAGCAACTTAATGGAATTCTCTTCACAGGAGGAGCTGCTAACTTTTGGAAAACTAAGAACTCAACTCAAACACCCCCTCCACTTTCAGATGACTACGGAGCAAAGGCTTGCTACTTGTACGATCTTGTGAAAAAAATCAACGACAACGGAACTTACTACCCACTCTGGGCCACCTGCCTTGGGTTTGAAGTGATTAACGTGTGTGCCAACAATGATTACAAAACAATCGGCGACTTCGATGGAGAGCCTCCTTACGTAAGAAGAAACAACTTTACAGATGCTGCTAACAGTTCTTGGGTGTTTACATCTTATAACTCAGAAATAGGCTGGATGGTTATGAAAAAGATGGAAAATTTCAAGTTGTCTTTGTTGTCTCACAGCCATGGAGTAGCTCCAGAGTCTTACAAAGACTACAAAAACTTATCTGACACCTACACAGTCCTGAGCACCATGGAGGATAAGAAGGGTAAACAATTCATAGCTATGATAGAGGCTAAAAACTACCCTATTTACGGATCCCAGTTCCACCCTGAAAAGAACCTTTATGAGTGGAACACTGCAATCATCCCTCATGATGAAGATGCAGTAGCTATGTCCACTTTCTTGTCTAACTTTCTAGTGAGTGAAGCTAGAAGGAACAACAACACTTTTGAATCTAAAGAAGAGTTGAAAAAGTACCTCATCTACAACTGGGACCCTTACTTCATTGATGAGTACTTTGTAACCATTTATGCTTTTAAAGGCTATTCAGACTACAGTCATGACTCGAGCCTAGCTTTGGCATTAGGATCCTTAATTCTACTTAACATTCTTTAATTAAGTTTAAGGGTTATATACACGCAAAGCTCCAGGGTTGGCCCTGCAAACTTTAGTCCAGTTTTGTTTGCTTAAATTCAAAAACCAACTCCAAACGTTGTCCAACTCCAGACTAGAAAACACTGTACTTTTCAGAGCCCAAACTCTTTCAATAAACGGGAAAAGCATGATGTCAGCTATAGTAAGCTCATTTGACTTCAAGATTTGGTTCATGTAGAACTTGCCTCCTTTGAAGTAATAGTTGTTTAGGCTCTGCAGAAAAGTTTTGGTGCTTTTCAATCCCTTTCCTGTGTTTAAAAACTTATACACAGAGTCGCAAAAGGGTTCTATTTGAGTTTTAATCTGCAGGTCTATTAAGGCTTTGATGAGTGGGTCAGGGGTTGAAGAAGGGTTTCTAGGGTACAAAGAAGGCCCTGGAAAAGAATCCAAGTACTCACAAATCTGCCAAGATTCATGCAGCCACTCGTACTTCTTGGGACCTCTGACTCTGAGTCCAGGAACTTTTCCACTAGGAACTTCTGTTAAGTACCAGTCTGGTTTGTGGAACAAGTCTACTTCAATTTCGTTACACTCGATTTCTTTGAATGACTTGACCAGAAGCACCCTTTCTGCATAAGGGCACTCATAATGCACTACTAAATCCATTTTAAAGGTAAAAGTGTTTAATGTTATTTACAATTTGAACAGTCCAGTTGTCAGGGCAGTTTTCTCTAGCCAGTTTGATGAACTCAGAAATAAACCTTTTTTGGCCGTAGTTTTTAAAGTCCACAGAAAGGTACTTCCAAAGAGTTTCTTTTGCTCTGTCAATATTGCCGTTTAGCAGGCAAAGTAGGATTGATTTCAAGAAGCAGTTTTTGGAAAAGCTTTTTGTAAGGGGGTGGTTTGAAAAAGTCAAGCCAGAGTTCTCTAGTAGTTTAATTGCATAGTTGATGTTAACTGTGTCCATTCTGCTCAGCACCATTTGCTCAGCAGCTTTTGCATTAGACTCAGCTAAGCCTTTGTCTAGTTTGATTAGCCTGTAAAACTCAGCTGCTTGCAAGTAGTAATTAGCTGAAAAAGAACTGTTTTGGCCTTCATAAATCTTAGCTAGTTCGAAACAAACTTCTGCTGAGCACTCGTACTTAGACTCTGTTTGGAACTCTTCTATAGCTTTGATGTAGTACCTAGCAAAGTCTGGGCTTTGAGTTTTGTGCAAAAGCTGACCAGCTCTGTGGTAGAATTCGTGATTGCTGCTTGCAAAGCAGTCTGCAGCTTTTATGTAGCACTCGGCGCTTTTTTGGTCTGTTTATAACTCACAGTTCTCCGAAGACAAGTACATAGAAGCTGCTTGCAAGAAAAGGTCCCGAGCAGACTTGAGTCTTTGGTTCTTTGAAGAAAAGACTTTATGGACTCTGCTGTTGAGTTTTTTTTGGGCTTTCTTGAAGAGAGACTCAGGAGTGTTCTGACTCAGCATAATAATGGAACAAAAAATATTACTTAATCTCAATAAAACAGCAAAAGTGTTTACCTCTGAACTGGGGAAGTGCTACAAAGACCCAGAACTAACAGAAGAAGTCCAAAACTTCAAAGCTAGGAGGATGTTTAATGAACCTCTAAACAAGAAAAGAAAACTAAACAGCTTGGAAGAACTGCTTGCTGAGAAAAAAGAATCCTCAGATCAACTTCAGGTTTACGACAACAAGTACCTTAATGCAAGGGTAAGGAGTTTAGAACCTAGGTGGCATGCTCCTTGGGAACTCATGCGAGTTATAAGTGGCCACAATGGCTGGGTGCGTTCTGTTTCCGTGGACCCTTCAAATGCTTGGTTTGCAACTGGGTCTACAGACAGAACTATCAAGATTTGGGACTTAGCAAGTGGAACTCTCAAGTTAACTTTAGTGGGACACATTCATTCAGTGAGGTCTGTGAAAGTAAGTGACCGCCACTCTTACTTATTTTCTTGCGGAGAAGACAAGTCAGTGATGTGTTGGGATTTAGAACAAAACAAAATCATCAGGCACTTCCACGGGCACTTAAGTGGAGTGTACACCTTAAGTCTGCACCCTAGTTTGGACGTTTTGGTGACCGGGAGTAGAGACTGCGTAGCTAGAGTCTGGGACATCAGAACTAACTCCCAAGTAAGGGTGTTAGAAGGCCACATGGACACAGTGTTTTCATGCGTTACTCAAAACGCAGAACCACAAGTAGCCACAGGCTCAGCAGATGCCACAGTAAAACTATGGGACTTAGGCACTGGGAAGTGCATCAACACTCTTACAAGACACAAAAAGGCAATAAGGGACCTTAAGTTCCACCAGTACGAATACACTTTTGTTTCAGCTGGAGCAGACAACATCAAGCTTTGGAAGTGTCCTGAAGGCGAGTTCTTAAGGAACTTCACAGGGCACGAAGGCATAGTTCACGAAGTCAGCATAAACGAGGACAATGTAATGGCTTCTGCAGGAGACAACGGATCGCTGTGCTTTTGGGACTATGAAAGTGGCTACAAGTTCCAGGAAGAATACCCAAAGTTGCAGCCAGGAACGCTAAGCTGTGAAAGTGCAGTTTACTCTGCTAGTTTCGATAAATCAGGACTGAGGCTGATCACAGGACACTGCGACAAAACCATAAAAGTTTGGAAAGAGTCTGAAGAAGCTACCCCCGAAAGCCACCCTTACCCTCCAGAAGCAAAGATATTTATGCGCAGTAACTACTGACTTATTGTAATTAATCTTAACGAAGTTTAAACTTGCCTGGAATAAAGGTCCTTTTGAAAAGAGGCGGGGGAGCTTTTTGCTTCTGCGACAATTCAATCAGTTCGTTAAGTAACCTTTCAATGTCCAACATAAGGTTTTGGGCTCTTTCAGACTTAATACTGAAGTTGTCACATCTGACCATAGACTTCATAAACTTTTCAAATAAAAAGTCACGTGCTAGTTCTGCTTCTTTAGCCCTTGCTGCGAACTGCGAGAGGACAGGGTTTTCAAAGTCCTGCAAGTGAAGTAAATCAACAGCTTTCAAGGACTCTAACTTCACCTTTCCTTCAGAGATTTTCTTAGCAACTTCTTCTTTGCCCATTTTCTCCAGTTCGAATACTGTTGTGAGTCTTTCGACAAGTCCTTTAACTGTAAAAATGCCTTTTTTAAGTCTGTTTCTTCTTCGGTGAACTAGTGTAATGATGTTGTTTTTCATCTTAGTGTAGATTTTCCAGGTTTCTTTAGGGAGTCCAAAGGAGTTTGCATGGTCTTTGTAGATGTCAATGGGAATGTTTCTGTATAAGACTTCATCCCTAAAGTTGTCGTAGAACTTCAAACTGCTTTTAGTCTTTTCAATGTGGTGCTTCAGTCTAGGCAACTTTTCAGCTAGAGCTGTTAAGGTTTCAGTGCTAAGCACTAAAGCTTCTACGTCAGTTTTAGCTCTGCAAGAAACCATAGACGCAGAGTTAATGAGAGCTATTTTAGAACAAAGAACTCCTCCTTTCTCTACAGTGTCCAGAGGCAGCCTAACTTTAGAAGTCCTTACTAAAGGAGTTAGCATAGTCATTGGCTGTCTAGAAGGTGTTTTTATTTTTTCAGTTTCAATGATTCTTTTCAGAGAACTTTCCCTCACTTCAATCCCTACAGAAACCTTTCCTTCTAGTATAAAAAACACCTTGTCAATCACTTCCCCTTCTTCAAACAAATAAGTTTTTTTGTTAAAGTTGACTTTTTTCATGGAGTAAAGAAGTTCGTCTAGGTACTGGTTGTTCAAAGCGTTTAAGTACGCAACCTTCAAAAGTGTTTTTCTTAAAAAAACTTTTCGTTTGTCTCTGTAAGTTGAGGCATACTTCAGCAAGAACCTTTTAACTCCTGAAAACTTAGTAATCATTTCCTGGAAGTCATCAGCACTCAGAACTATCAAGTTAGTGTAGTTGAGAGTCCTTACAGTGGCTGTTCTTTCGGTTTTGTACAGCAAACTTACTTCTCCAAAATAACTTCCTGGCTTAAGCACTCTTGAGTGGTGCAGGCTTCCATTTTCATCAAGCACTTCAACTGCACACGAACTACTAGCTATGAAATAGAACTCCTTTCCTTCTTCAAACTGGTCAACCACTGCAAACTCTGGCTGAAAAAACTTGTTTTCCATTCTAAGAAACAAAAAGTCGAACAAACCATCATCTAGTTTGAAAAAAGGGTTTTTGCTAACGGTAGGTTTAAAGATGAACCGGTACACCTGTATTAGCAAAGAAGGAGGCAAACACTCAATGAACTGCTCGTACTCGTCCCTTTCCTCCCTTATGTGGTAAGTCGAGTTGAAAAAGTCTATGATTCTCATCTGCAAATCTTCTTTGAGTCGCATGTTCTTCATAGTGGTTAGTATGTTGTTTTTGGTTTCGTTGAACTTTGTGGACTTTCTGTTCAGGCTGTCCACAATCACTACTAAGTCACCAAATATCACAGCTGTGACCATAGCCCCTACCAAGTAAGCTACAGCTGATACTATATACTGGGTCTTATTTGAAACCCCCATTTCAATGCCCACTAAGTAAAACAAAGAGTGATAGAAACTCATCCAGTACTGCTTAGTAACTCCAGTGTCGTAAATATCAGTTTCTGACAAAATAGAGTCAGTTATGGGGACCCATTCTTCGTCCCTCGAAACAATCAAGAACCAAATGCACCCTATAATGTGCAAGTACAGGATTATAAAAACGATTCTTTGCAGAAGTCTGAGACTCAACTTCATAGTTTCGTGGATCCTCATAAAGTTGATGAACTTAGTTATCCTTAAAACCCTCACAAACTTCACCACTCTGAGCAAAGATAATCCAGTGGGGCCCGCGCCAATCAGGTAAGCTATCAAATCATACGGAACGGAAGGAACCAAGTCTATAAAGAAGTTTCCGCTAGTGATGTAGTGCTTTGCTATCAGCTTAGCGTCGTAGATCTCTTCTTTAGTAGTGTCTTTAATGTAAGTTGTTCTGAAATTGACTAAAATATCAGCGATAAAAAGTAGATCTATCGTAGTGTCTGATAGAAGAATATAAAGGCTCTCCAGCAGACTTGAATTAAAGGCCAAGAAGAAGGGCAAAGCCAAGCAGTTGTATATTGTAGTCAGCACAATCATGATGTCCCAATAAACTCTCCATTTAGCACTTAAACGGAAAATAAACCTGGGAATTTCTTTTTCATACTTGCTTTCAGCTTTCCTGAGTCTTTTAACTGACTCAAATCCCCAGCAAGAGTCGTTTGACTCTTCTAAGTTAGTTTGAATACTGCGGGCACTTAGGGGTGTTGCAAGTTTTTCCATATTATGCTTAAAACACTCGTGAGGAAATTCTCAGAAGACGCAAAAGATCAAGCTAAAAAGGTTCTAGAAACTTACTCAAAAAGCATCTTCAGTGTGGACTCAGTAGCAGACTGGTACAGCAAAGTTATGCAATCTGAAGTACCAGTTTTGCTTCACTGCTATACAGATTGGTCAGTGCACTGTGCAAAACTCCAACAAGTCTTACAAAAGCACGCTGCCGAAGCTCAAGGACAGTGGGCTTTAGGAGGCCTTAACATAGAAGAGCAGACTGAACTCAGTTCAGCCCTGCAAGTTCTGAAAGTGCCTACACTGTACTTAATTAACAAAGGAAACGCCATTCACAGACAAGAAGGTATGCCTGACGAAAAGCAACTCAACCAAATGCTGACAGACATCAAGATCCTTTCAGGACTCTCAACTGAAGAAGATGTTTTAAAGCAGTTACTGAACGCAGCTTACGACTTTTTAAAAGAAAGTGACTACAAAAACGCAGCAGAAGCTTACAGAGAAGCTTTGTCCCAGCAAAAGTTCAGAGACAAATACGAACTTACTTGTCTGCTGGGACTACTTAAGTCCTACATGGGTATGGAAGAGCATGCAACAGCAGATGAGTACATGAAACAAATATTTTCTAGGTTCAAAATGACTATTGACCAAAACGAAGAACTCAAAAACGAACTTTTAGAAATCCAAAAAGAAATAGAAGAAGTTTACTCAGGAGTCAACTTGTCAGAATACAGAAATGTAGTCGAAATGGCTGAAAAGCACATAAGTGAGGACCCCTTCGACATTCCAAGACACATTGAACTGGCCAACGTTAAGTTTGAGTACGGCTTCCACGAAGAAGCTTTGTCAAAAGCCTTAGAAATCATAGAACTCGAAGGCACTTTTAAAGGACAGGGCCACTCAGTCCTTATTAAGATGTTCCAAACTCTCGGAAACCAAAATCAGCTTGTGATGGACGCAAGGAAAAAACTCCAAAGACTGCACACTAGACTAAACGTTTAATTGATTAAGCTCTAACTTTTCTTCTGCGCACAACGTCTTCTTCTCCCTTCATGCCAGCTTCGAACTCTTCAAGTAGGATTTTCGACTCAGGTTTCCAGTTTTTCTTGCACTTTAAAAGTATGTTGTTGAAGTAAGTTTCTAGTTGCGAGTCACAACTTACTTTGGGTTGCCAGTAAGCTACTGTGTCAAGCATCTTCCTAAGACCTTTTTCGTTCACAGGCAGCACTGAGATGCAGTATCCGTAGTTCAGGGCTTCAGGTTCTTCACAGCCTATGAACTTTTTGCTGAGTTTTTCTATTAAGTTTTCAATGTGTCTTTCTTTTTCAACGTAGTTTAGCAGTAAGTCAGCAATTCTTTTGAACTGGGAGTGCTGCAAACTGGCTTTTTGCAAGTTACTTAGGGAGTCAGGTATCATGTTGAACAAGGCTTGGGAGTCTTTTTGGTAGAGTTCTTGTAAGAAAATAGCTACTACTGACTTCAAGTCTTTGTCTAAGTAGCACTGCAGCACGTTTGCCATTAGCCCTTTCATCTTCAGCATGTCGTTCAGCACTAAGTGGGAAATAACCAAAAGGGCCTTTTTGCGGACCTTTAAACTTTGGTCTGCTAACTTAGAAAACAAGTGTTGCGAGTAAGAGTCAAGTAAGTTGGGGTGACGCATTATAAGGTCGCCTAAGGCAATCACTCCTGTACACCTAATGGCTTCTGTGCTGCCATTTTGAGCAATTTGAAGTAGGGTGTCTAGGTTCCTTTCACAAATGGCTTGGTTGAGGCACATAATTTTGGATAAACTCACGACTACGCTTTTCTTAAGCAGGTCAGACTTAAGTGTGTCTAAGTTCTGAGCTAAAGTTGTAACTAAAGGTGTTACTTGCCCAACTATTCCGTTAACAACTACTTTTTCTTGGGCGTAGGAGATTTGTTTAAGTTCTATTTCTACTTGGGCTTGTTTTCCCCCTACTATTTCTTCCATTTCGTCTTCTTTTTGAAGGTCGCTCATTTGCTTTTTAAAAGCACTTGCAACTTTGTCTCCGTAAATAACTACTTTAAGTGCAATTTCAGAGATCACAAAAATAGACTTAGCAATCTGAGTCTCTGAAGCTGAGTTTCCAAGAAGTGGCTGGAGTGCTTTGATAGCTACAACTTTAAGCAGTGTTAAAGGCTGACTGCAAATGCTAGAAATAGTTCTAACTAGTTGTTCAGCCACTCCAAACCAGCCTTGTCCTTCGAGTTCAAATAGTTTCTGAGTAGCTTGTGCAAGTAAGTGTTCAGTTTTTTCGCCTTGGTTTCCGAGTCTTTCGAATGCAAGCAACACTTCTGTAACTACTTTCCAGTTACTGCAGTTCAAAGCAGAACCTGCGAAGTTGTCATACCTCCTCTGCAAAAAAGTAGGGTCAGCTAAGGACACAAACCTTAAAACACATGCTGCTTCGTAAGACTGCTTTGTTTTGAAAAGGCTCCAGATCTTTTTAATTATCTGGGGAGGCACTGCTTGTTCAACTAGCAGTTCGCAAAACAAATCCTCTAAAGAAGTTAACTGACCTGGTTTCAACCAGGAAACCAACTGAACAAGGTTTTGAATAATCTCTTCTTCAGTGTGGAGTTTTAAGTTGAGGTACAAGTTGCTGAAGGCCTGAGAAACTGCTTTGCGCACAACAGGTTCTCTGTTCCAAATGAGTCCTAGCATTGCAACTATTGAATCAAAGGTAGAAGTTACTCCTCTCAGACTGCAAGCAACTAGTGCGTCTATGGCTCCAGTTACGTCAGACGAACTTTTGCTTTTCAAAAGAGTTTTGAGTGAGTCTGAGCCTTGTTCTAGCAAGACAATCATGTCTCTGTACTCTTCTAAAAAGTTAACTACAAGTTGTTCTTTCACGTGGGCTTGTTTGAGTTCTTCGGGTTCAAGGGTTTCTAAGCCTTCAGTTACTTCTCCGTTAACTGCTTTTCTGAGAGTGTTTTCCTTTTCTTTGCGGTTTTCAATTTGTTCTTCAATTGAGACTTTGGTTTCAATTTTCATTCCAGGCTCTATAAGTTTGTTTTGGTAAATCAGGGACTCTAGTAAGTGAGTGGCTTTTTTGCGCACTAAAACAGCATTGTCGTGGAGACGTGACACAGCAACTGCTAGAGTAGGCATGAACCTGTGTCTGGGAAGGAAGTCTTGGTTGTTAAGTTTAGTAAGTACATCTAGGACTTTGCTTCGGCAGTAACTAGACTTGTCAAGCACTCTGGACTCAAGGATGTCTATTAGTTGCTCCCTGTAGTTGGTAGTAGTGTCCTTTTCTGCGTTCTCACTTTGGTCAGTTTTAATCAGGTAGCAAACAATCTCCCCTATGGAAATAACCACTGAGTTCCTCAAAGAGTAGTTTTCGCAGTCTAGTAAGGACACCAGCACTGAAATGTTTTTCAAAAGCTCTTTAGGAAGTCCCACAGCTAACTTCTCAATGAAAGCAGCTATGTTTTTGATTCCTTGAGTGTCGTTGACTTGAACTTCTTCCAAAGCCAACTTAGACAAGTTCCTAAGTAACTCACACGCAAGAGCAGGCACGCACCTTAAAATACTTACAATGGGAGAAATAACTGAGTCTTTTTCCTGAAACAAAATGTTGATTATTCGGGCTTGCCAGCCTTCCCAAAGTTCTTCCTTTGCCTTTTCTTCTACCCAAGCTATTATTTCACAGATTTCTTCTTTAAGTCCCCTTTCAACCTGAGAAAACACTATTTCCATAAGGATCTCCACTACTCTTTCTTCGCTTTTTCCGCTCCAAATCCACTTAGCTTCTGAGTTCAGACTCAAACTCACTGCTTTGACAGCTTTGCTGCTGTTGAGGTTCAAACCTCTGTTTAGCATTTCAGAAATCAGCAAAAGGTAAAGTTTGATTACAGTTTGAATTTGCTCAGTATTGCCTGAGCGGGACTCTGCTAGTTTCAGAGAAGCCTTCATTGCGGCGGTGAGTAAGTCCAGTAAGAGCACTTGGGTCTTTTTGTTGAGTTCAGGTGCTTCAAGGATGTAGGATACAAGTAGGTCTAAGTAATTCAAAACTTCTAAACAGCTTGTATCTGTTTCAAACAGTCCATCTGTAATTTCGTCGAGTTTTTGGCTCTGCACTTCAGAGCTCCAAGCAGTGACTGGGTACCTTGTTTGCACCCAAACTCTGGAGTCTGAAGGCTCGTCTAAGAAATGTTCGAGTTTTGAAGGTAAAATCAATTCCATTTATAAAAGCGCGGGAAACTTAACTAGTTGACTGAGCACTTAGTTTCTTCAGTAGTTGCTCAGAAAAAGCTTTTCTGTAAGCTGGCGAAATCTCATTAAGCATTTGGCCTACGTCGTCGTAGTTGTTTTTGCAGTCTGAAGAACTTGAAAGTACAAATACTCCTTGGGAAGTAAGTTCAGCCCTTATTTGAATGCTTTCTAGAGTTGTTATGCTTAGAATGTTTTCTTGAATACTTAGAGTTTTCACAAGTTCTTTGTACTCTTCTACTTCTTGTGCAAAATCCATTTAATTAAACACACTTGCTCTAATTCATGCAATCGAGAACTTATTAATTAGTAAAGTATTAAATTAGGGTCCCAGTCTTTGCGTCTGAAACAATTTAAGGAGTCTAGCCTTTCCATATCGCTTTGGATAAGTGAAAAGTCTAATTCTGAATTGGTTAGGAGTCTGTGGAAGGTTTTTGTTTTAGGAATAGCGTAAACTCCTTTTTGGATGCACCACTTAAGTATGACTTGTGCTTTTTCCTTTTGGTACTTTAAAGATAACTCATTAACTGCAGAGTTGTTCCACAGATAGGAGTCTCTTTGAGCCAAAGGGCAGTAAGCACCCACTACTACTCCTAAGTCCTTGCAATACTCAAGAACTTCTTCGTCGTGGCACATTGGGTGGAATTCGATTTGGTTGACACAGGGTTGTATAGAGCACACTTCATAAAGGCTTTCTAAGTGCCTTATCACAAAGTTAGACACTCCAATGTTCTTTACATAGCCTTTTTCAACAAGCTTTTCTAAAGCACGCCAAGAATTATTGCGCACTTCTGGCTGACTGGGAGAGTTAGGAGGGAGTTCATTTACTCCAGGCCAATGGATAAGAACCAGGTCTATATAGTCCATATCAAAGTTTTTCAAAGACTCTATTGTGCTTTGGTAAGCCTTTTCGTAGCCTTGGTTCCAAGGTGCTACTTTAGTTGTAATAAAGATTTTTTCCCTGTCGTGGTGTTTTAAAGCAGCTCCTACATCAGCTTCATTGCAGTACATCTGAGCAGTGTCGAAGTGTTTGTAGCCTACTTGAAAAGCTCTTTCTACAATCTGAGTGCAGGTGCTTCCTTGGAGCGTCCAAGTTCCCAAACCTAGTGCTGGAATTTTTCCTCCAGAATTTAAGTTGTATGTTGAAGAAAGCATTATTACCGGCTTATTCTTAAACATGGCGGGGTTTCATATGGCGTTGGCTGAACATAAACTAGTAATAAATATATGCCGCAATTTCCTTTGCAGATTGTTTACTCTGAAAAGTACTACGACGACAAGTATGAGTATAGACATGTGCATCTGACTAAAAGTTTGTATAAAAAACTGCCTAAAGATAGGTTGTTGAGCGAGCAAGAGTGGAGAAGTTTAGGAGTTCAACAAAGCAAAGGTTGGGTTCACTACGACATTCATTTGCCAGAGCCTCATATTTTGCTGTTTAGACGCTTTATTGGAACTGACCCCTACACCGGAAAATTGCCTCAAACAGTTTTCAGTTTTAATTAATTTAAGGTTTAGGTCTAGACTTAGGTCCCCAGTTTCGAGGATTGGGAGTGTACCTTCCAACTTTAAGTACTTGCCTTTCGTGGTCTTCCAAGTCCATACTGAAGTTTATAGAACTTTCAGAACTGTCTTTCCAAGCCTTCATTACTTGGAATACTTGTTCTACGCTTGCATTGGTTTTAAAGTTGTAAGGTTTAGTGTGTGACTGTGAGATTTCTAGCTCCAAAGACTTAAAGGCTGATCTTATTTTTTTCTGTGGAATATTTGGAGTTTTGAAGAACTTTGCCAAACTGTTAAAGTTCCAGTAAAGTGGAGTTTCTGTTTCTAAGTGGACTGCTGTAAGCACTCCTCTTACCTTTTTGGAAGTTTTAAGGTTGCAAGTTTCTAGTGAGTCTAAGCAGTTCTTTACAAAAGGTTTGCAGTGAAGAGGGCCTAAGTAAATAGGTCCATGAATACTTAAAGCACCTCCGCATTCTTGGCAGTTTTTTCCAAACTCTAGAGTGGCAGACTTGCCTAACTTCTGAATATAAAAAGCTGGACAACTATTGCACTCCAAAACAAACCCAGACTTTTCCACTGACTTCTTAGCTTCTTTGGCAGACTTAGAAACCACCACAAACACCCTTACGTAAAAGTCCACTGATAAGCTTAACAAAGGCTGTATTGCTTTTTGGTACTTGTTGGCTGTAGCATTGAGTTGGTAAAGCAGAATTCTTAGCGCAAATTCGTGGCAGTACTTGTTTTTCGAGGGTATTGACTGATACTTGTAAAAGCAGGTGTCAGGGGAATTTCCGCATAAGGTACCCATGTCTGTGCTAGTGATGCAAAGCAACCCTCCATTGCACACAGCTTGCACACAGCTGTCTAAGAACTCTGCGCACGAGCCGTAAGGGTCAATGTCTATTATGTCTTGCGACTCACAAGTCTGCATAAGGGCTTTGGCTTCCATCTGACTAACTGTGCCTGCGACTGAATTCGCTTTAAAGTTGTGAGTAATTTCTTCAAAAGCCGAAGAACTAATGTCGTTGGCGTGGACTTGCACCTTTGCAGCAGGAAGTTCTTTAGAGTACCTTATGCTGCGGATTCCTGACGCTGCTAAAGGCTCCAAAACCTTTAAAAGTTGTTTTTGTGTGGACTTAGCGTACTCTGAAGCTACTAAAACTGAAATGTCCCTGTTAAAGACTTGGGCTGGGTTTAAGAAAACCCTTCCTTTAAGAGTTATGCTGGCTTCTCCTTCTGTGTGGGTTTCCATTATTAGTTAGTATAGCCTTTGGCACGACTTAGAGCTTCTGTACAGAGGCTTGACTAGGTTAAGAGGTCTAATTGCTTTCCGGAAAGGCTTAGAAGGGGAGGGGGTTTGGTTCTTTTCAGTGATACTTCTCTTGATCTTAGGAGTGGAAAAGTTAGTTCTGGGATCTGATTTAAGTGGCTTTTTATAAAAGCTTTTGACTGGAGTTAAGTTACGTGAGCTGCGGTTGTTAGATATGCGTCTTAACAAGTTAGAAACTGAGGGCGACTTTAAGAAAAGCCTAGCTTTAGGGCCTTTCAAGCCTTTAGTTATGCTTTTGATGACCCAAGACTCCAGGTACTCCTCAGTTATGAGTGGTTTGGAATTTTGGGGGATTTCAAAGTCCCTGCATTTCTTCCAGTACTCTAAGTCTTTGTTATCTCTGGAGTTAAAAGTTTCCACTTCGGGCAAGCAAAGCTTCTTTTTAGGAGAAACAGAATGAACTAGGTCTCTGAAGTTGCTGAACTTCATGTTTGAAAAGTCTTCTGGCTTAGGCGGTTCGCAAAAACAACTTCTTTGACAGCAGGGGGAACTTTTTCGCATTTATTTATTACTAAGCAAACCCAAGAAGCGCACGGATGTTAGGTTTGGGCTCTCTTGTGAATCCTAAGTAAAGCAGTGCTGGCACAAACCCGTAGTAAATAGCTTTCTTCACGTACAAGCTTCCGTCTTCAACTAGCTTGAGTGTGTTTTTTTTAAGGGCCTTGAAGCTTCTTGCCATCTTTTATTTCTTAGAATTACTCTTTAGGAGACTTATTGCTGCTTTTCAGTACTTGTTCAGTCATCTCCTCAGGGATTCCAATAGACTTGTCAAGAGCAACTACAACTCTTTGGTCGAACCCTAGAAGTTCAGCTCTGTTCTTCTCTACATCGCCAGGCTCAGACTCTTGGTCTAGTTGGAATCTGTTAACTATTGAGTCAGTCATACACCCTCTTAAGTCGCCTAAGCTTTTGAGCCCCATTATTTTGAGAAGCCCGCTGTAGTAAATAGGAATAGTCACTCCTGAGTACACTATTGACATCAAAGCTGCTGAAGCCGCCAGTCCTCCTGGTCCTTTTTTGTCTAGCTTTAGAAGTCGCACATGGAACTCACAAAACCGCTTGAAAAGTCTTTGGTTCGCGTAAATCAAGATTGGGATAGCGAAAAAGCCCAGTGTGTACAGACTTGCTCCCATGAGTCTGTTTTTGGTAAGTTTGTAACCTGCTTCATTTTGTGGAGGAGTGGCTGATTTTATAAGGGACCTTGCTTCTTTCCAGGCGTCTTGTTCAGACATTTATTGAATGCTTAAATAAACTTGATTTTAACTAATTGACAATAAACCAATTAAAAATGCTATAATAATTATGAGTCAAATGATAATAAGAAAGCAGTGGTTTATTTCGTCTAGAACAGACGACATAACCCTAAGTTACCAGTTCACTAAAGAAATAGGTAGTGGAACTTATGGAAAAGTTTATCAAGCCCAGGACGTAAAAACCGGGATTGTAAGGGCTGTAAAGGTCGTTCAGAAAGTCCGAGTGCAAGACTACCAGACCTTTAAGAATGAAATAGAAATCCTGAGTAATTTAGACCACCCTAACATTGTGAACATAATTGAAACCTTCGAAACAGACAGACTCTGCTTTCTAGTGCTGGAGTACTGCGAAGGTGGGGAACTCTTTGAAAGAATCACAGCTAAAAAGCACTTGAACGAGGCCCAAGCAGCTTCGATTATGAAAGCGCTTTTTTCTGCTATTTCCTACTGCCATAATCATGGAGTTTGCCACAGGGACCTTAAGCCTGAAAACTGTATGTATTTAAGTCCAAACGAAGGAAGCGACATTAAGTTAATAGACTTCGGACTTTCTAAAATCATGACAGAGGAGCAAGTAATGCATTCTGTAAACGGCACTCCTTATTACATTGCGCCTGAAGTCCTCCAAGGCGCTTATAATAAAAAGGTCGATTGCTGGAGTTTAGGAGTCATCATGTACATTATTTTAAGTGGAACTCCTCCTTTCAACGGGAAAAATAACCAAGAAATCCTTCTTAGTGTGTACAACGGATGCTTTACTTTTAGACCACCGACCTTCAAGACTGTGAGTGACCTTGCAAAAGACCTTATATCTAAGCTTCTAGTTAAAGACCCCAACTTAAGGCTAAGTGCAGCTGAAGCTTACCAGCATCCCTGGATTCAGGGCTTAACGCCCCTGTCCCAAATCAGCCTTGAAGTGTTCCAAAGCATAGAATCCTTTGTGAGGTCCCAAAAACTAAAACAAGCAACTCTTATTTACATCGCAAACAGACTCACTGTAAAGGACATTGAAAGCATGAGGCGGTCTTTTAGGAACATGGACAAAGACGGAAACGGGCTTTTGTCCAGAGAAGAACTGGCACTGGGCATGAAACGAGTAGGGAGGCAGATAGACGAACTCACCTTTTTGAACCTGTGTTGTGTTCTGGATACAAATAAAAACGGCTATGTTGACTACACTGAGTTCTTAGCTGCTTGTCTTTACAACCGGGACTTTTCTAACCAGGGTTTGCTGATAACTGCTTTTCAGTACTTTGACTCTGACAACAATGGTTACATAACCAGGGACGAAATCAAAAAGGCACTGACAGGAGGAGACGTGAATATAACTCTGCCTGAGTCAGAAGTGAACGTTATAATTAACGAAGTAGACAAAAATCAAGACGGAAAAATAGACTACAACGAGTTCTTAGAAATGATGACCCATAAACTTTAATGTTAATGAAAGGGTACTTTGTGTGTGTAATTCTAAGTCTGACTTATTCCAAACAAAGTTTTTTGCAACAAGACCAAGTCCTTGACTTCACTTACTTGGTGAGTGAGTACGAAGAACAAGAAGACTTCTACATCTCTTCAGACGACTTAAGTGTTGCTATTCAGGAACTAGAAGACTTAGAAGACCTGCCTGAAGAAGAAACTTACGAAACAAACCTAGAAACCAAAATAGAAAACCTGTCCCAAATGCAACAAAACCTCGAAGAAAAAAACTCAGTTGCTGTAATAGTCCAAGACAACGCTTTTTATGTTGACGAAGAAGAATTCTTTGCTAACCCTAACTACTTCTTAACTAGTTAAAAAAGGCCTCTTCTCAAAAAGTAAAAAATAGCTCCTCCCAAAGCTCCTCCAAGATGGCCTACGTGGGACACATGGCCTTCGTAGCCTCCACTTCCTAAAAAGAATATTATGAGTCCAGCAACCACTGCAGGCATTGGCACAAAAAAGAACAAAACAGGTTCCCAGGGGTTCCCACAAATGAAGTAGGAGAAAATAGCACTAGTGGCTCCACTAGCACCTAAGTGGTTAGGGATAGGTCTGCCCCAGTACTTCCTTTTGTACTCCCACCAAACTCCCAAGTACCCAAACAGCGAGCCTGTTAAATAAAGGTTCAGCAGTCCTAGAGGTCCCAGTATCATCTCAATGTGTCTTCCAAAGAACCAAAGTCCTACCATGTTGAAGAACAGGTGCATTGGGCTGGTATGCGAAAAAGAAGACGTAAAGATAGTGTAGTATTTCTTTTGGCGTATGGTGTTGATTTCGTTCATTATGAAGTGCTTGTACATGAACCTAGGGTCTAAGACTTGCCAGGCCAAAAACACACCGATGTTTGTGGAAATCAAGAGTTTGGTCATACCATCGTATGAGTTCCTTCTGAAGTAAGAGTCGATCTTCCACCTGAATTTTCGAAAGTTCTGTCTCCAAGGCATATTTATTACTGAGTTACTGAAACTGAGCAATATCACTGCAGCTAATTCTTCTGTTAAGTTAATTTCATCATTACATTTGACTTATATATGAAAGAGGTATTATCCCAGTCAAATACCTTAACACAAGAAGTAGATAACTTTTCAGCTTTTGACACTTTGGAACACATCAATTTCCAAGCAAATAATATCGTGTCAGCCATTGAGGAGCTCCCAGAAAGCGAAGTTCTTCAAGAAGTCAAAAAAGGAATTTTGAATTTAGTGAGTAATTGCCAAAACGCTTTGGAAGCCCAGGCTGCAGGTGCAAAAAAGGGTTTAAGTAAAGAAAACTCACTCTGCAACCCCAAACTGATAGAACTCCAAGAAAAAGTAGACTTAAGTGACCTCCAAAAGCAAAAGATGCATGCAGCTTACCAAACACGCCTTAAAGAAATAGACCAAGAACTAGACGAAATCATTTTCGAAATCAAAAACAAGTACAAGAAACAGGCAGAACTAGGAAACATCTTAGACAACATAGACGAAGAAGTAGAAGAAGCCAAGTCAGGAGAATGGGAAATTCAGAACGACAGTGAAGAAAGTTCAGGTCCCCCCTCTTCTTTGGAAGGCAGTGCTTTGGCCCTGTACCACAAACTTCACGACTTAAGAACCAAAATCCACCAGTACAAACAACTAGACCTAGACTCTTCCCAGCCCCACCAAAGTAGTTTGGACAAAGCTTTTCTAGGCTCACTGCCTATCAGTATGAAGTCAGTGTCTTACAACTCTTCAGAAAAGGTAAACAACTTACTTAAAGGACTTAAGTCAAGGGACTCCTCACTGCTTTCAAAGTCTTTGGAACCTGAAGACTCTAAAAGTTCCTACCCCGACAGAAGTTCTTTGGTGGGGATAGTTTTTGACAGCTCAAAAGAAATGTCTTGGCAGCAAAAAGAGGAACTAATTATGACCATCATGGACCAAGAAGACTTCCGAGGAAAGGACGTATGTCTAGACGACCTACTCAACATTACAGGCTCTAACGGCCAAACAGACCCTTCCTTTGAAGCTATTCAGAAAAAAGAAGACACTAGTTTGTCTTGCTCTTCACTTGCTAACTTCTTGCACGAGTACTACTCCCAACACACCGAAGAAACCTTTAAGTGCCTTAAAGACCTTACAGAAGAACTACTTAAAGACAAAGAAAACATCAAAGAACCTGGAAAACCCCAACACTCACTTAACTCTTCAAAGTCTCCTTTTTTCCCCAAGATTCACGAGTCTTCAATTTCAAACATTTCGAGTCTCTCGAACTTTCCAGACTTAGTTTCTAGCTTTGCTAATTCTTTTAAGGACTCAGAAAGGGGTCGTTCTAAACACAAAAAAGAAGACTGCAGTCTTCCCAAAAGGCGCAACTACTCTGAAAAAGAAGAGTCCAACTCTATATTCCCTCCACTCAACAGTTACTGCGAAGAAAAAAGTTCCAAAAAACATCCACTTCCTCCCAGCAGGCCTCCTTCAGACCCTCCTAAAAAACGATTCATTAGTGCACGGGGCTTTCGAAAACAAAGCTCCAACAAAAAGGACATAAGCAAGTTCAGGTTCAACCGGTTCAAAGAAGCCCAACGGCCTGCTTTGCATGTTTTAAGTCCACTAGAGCACTACCCTCACGAACCAATGTAATTCTATTAAACGCAATGTTCTTCAAGCAGTCCTTGATACCTTTCAAAGCCACTCAGTCTTCCGTCGTATACTTTTTCCCAGTTAGTTTGTGAAAGCACCTTGTCAAAGTCAGCGTTGTACATCAGAGCAAACTCCAATTCCAAAAGGTCCTTTATAAGTTTAGACTGAATTCTTCCCTTTTCAAAAGTAGTTGCTTGCATTGCTGGACTCCTGTTAACTTCTAAAAACCACAAGTGCAAGTTTTCGTCAAATATAAAGTCAACTCCAAAAAGCTCAAAGGTCCTAGGGTGCAGTAGAAAGTTGTGGATGTGCATTCTAATTAAGTGCAGCATGTTTTTCTTCATAGCAGGGCGCACATAACTTTCTAGCCAGTTTTCTGTTAGGTTCATCTTTTTGACGATGAAATCTTCGAACCTTTCAAAAGTCCACATTTGGTCTTCCATAGCACTGGGTTTTGTGGAGGGCTGGTGCTTCATTAAGTCTTTTACTATGGCTGTGTTTGTGATGTGTGAAGTCATTTCTGTGGAGGTCCCGTTGTACTCAGAGTAAGAAAACCTTAAAAACCCGTCATGATAAAGCAGTATCAGTGGGTCAGTGTTGGCTACTAGCAAGTACACTCTAAAGTCAAATTTCTTTCCTTCCAGCAAAAGTGGGTTTTGAATGTACCTCTGCACTATGTACTTGTCTTCAATCGCTCCACACTTAGACCCGTACTCGTACTCTTCCAAAAGTGCTTTTGAGTTTTCACGAGTCAACACTGTAACTCCTTTGGCGTTGTGGCTGTTTCTGGACTTCTTTTTGATCCACTTGACGTTGTCAGGGTTGGGGTCTGAAAGTAAGTACTTAGTGATCTTAAGACAGTCTTCTCTGTCAGACAAGTCAAAGGTTTCAGGCATGAACTCCCAGGGGTTGAAGCAGTCTTTTCTGTCGGAGTAGTACTTTCCATAGTCCCGGCAGGCCCTGGCAGCTCCGTCTTTGTATACCATTTGCTGGTGGCCTTCTATGTGGTTGTAGCGTTGGCCTTCACACAAAAAGTGAACGTCTATTTTGTGCTTGCGGTGCCAAGAAGGACTCTTGTGGAAAAACATGTTGATGTTGGGAGGCAGTTGCTCTAAAGGAGTTTCAGGGCTTGTTTCTATGGTGTGTTTTTTAAGCACTATTTGGCCAGTTTCCCTCATAACGTCTTTGACTAGGTTTGCGTTTAAGTAATCTGAACAGAAAACTCTGTAACTACTGAGTGGAAGGTTGTTTTCGTCTAATTGCACTGGGTTTTTTTTCTGGTACTTTGCTACTTCAGAGCAGTAGTTATCGTTGTCTTTGATCCTTTGGTACTTAATGTGGAACTGAGAATTCCTCAAGTACTCTTTCCAGGGCTCCGAATAGTAGTAATTGGGGATAATTCTGTTTTCAAAGCCCAAAAATGATTGTTGAGTGCCTAAGAACTCGCTAGTGGTAGTTTTGGTGCTTGTATAAAGTATAAGGCACACCAAAACATTGAACCCTAATATTGCACCTATGAGTGCTTTTATATTAAAAGCCATATTGTTTTACTTTGGAGTGTTTAAGCAATAACTCGACCAACCTTAAGTGTATAATTAATGCTAAGATCGCAAGAATCTTTTGAGAGTTCAGAGGAACCTAAAAGCCTCCAACGCACTAAGTTTACACCCGATCCTAATAATTCTGAACTTAGTTTGCATTCACCAGAATGTTCTGAAACTAGCTCAGTAAGCAAACTAGCTACTAGGGAGTCTGTAAAGGCTGTTAAGAATGTTTTTTCTAAAACTGAGCCCCCCATTTCAAGGTATAAGGTTGAAAAGTCTAAGTCTCTATCTACTAAAGCCCTCAGAGGACTCAAGAAAAAGCTAAACTTTGAATCCATACCTGGAGTGTCTGTAACTCCTTCGCCTAGAAGACCAAGAGTCAGTGAAGAGTCTTTTAAGGTATTCCACACTCCTAAGTCAGAAAGAACTAAGCATTTTATTCAACTTGAAGGACTAAAGGGTCCCCCACAGTTTACTTCAAGCTCTGATAATAAAATGGGTGGGAAAAACAAGAAGAAGCAAAAGCAGCGTAAAAAAGCCAACTCTAAAAGCCCTAAAAAAAACCAGAACAAAGGTCCCTCAGGTCAAGGCTTTAAACCTTCCGACATAAGAAATGAACAAACACTCTGGAAGTTCATGGTCCTAGAACCAGATGACTTCACTCGCTTTCATTCAGGTTACTCAGAAAGACCTGGAGGCTTCATACCTAGTCACTTCAATCTCAGAGACGAAGAAAGACTTTGGGCTTTTGTCGCACAAGAACCGGATAACTTTGTTCGATTGCATGAAGGTTACTCAGAAAGACCCAGAGTGCTAGCATCTAATCACTCGGATTTTGCAAACGAAGACATAAAAGACAACGAATCAGGAATCTCAAGATCTGAAGTTTGTGAAAGCACTGAAGAAACAAAGGAATCCGTTAAAGAAGAAGTCAAAAAGAACCTTGATGAGGAATTCCAAGAAGTTGATTTAGGGGATGGATCTGGTAATCAGGAAGAGGGAAAAGAAGGTGGATCAGCTATAACTAAGAAAGATAAGAAGAAGCAAAAAGCAGCTAAAAAAAAAGAGCTTAAACCTGAAAGCGCGGAAGTTGGAAAAAACCAGAATGCAGAAGAATGCAAGGGTTTTATACGAAGTAAGTATGATCTAGAGTTTGAGCAGAGGATATGGGGCTTTGTGGTCACTGAGACTGACGACTATGTTGGATTTCATGAAGGTTACTCAGAGAGACCTGGAGGGTTCTTACCTAGTCACTTCAATGCTGAAGCAGAGGAAAGACTTTGGGGTTTCATAGCGCCAGAATCAGATGACTTCACTTGCTTCCATTCAGGTTACTCAGAGAGACCTGGAGGGTTCTTACCTAGTCACTTCAATGCTGAAGCAGAGGAAAGACTTTGGGGTTTCATAGCTCCAGAATCAGACTACTTTCTTCAATTTCATGAAGGTTACTCAGAAAGGCCTGGAGGGTTTTTACCTAGTCACTTCAATGCTGAAGCAGAGGAAAGACTTTGGGTTTTAATCGCACCAGAATCAGATCAATTTCTTCAATTTCATGAAGGTTACTCAGAAAGGCCTGGAGGGTTCGTACCTAGTCACTTCAATCTCACAGATGAAGAAGCACTTTGGGGTTTCATAGCCCCAGAATCAGATGACTTCACTTGCTTCCATGAAGGCTACTCAGAGAGACCTGGAGGGTTTTTACCTAGCCACTTCAACCTCGGAGACGAAGAAGCACTTTGGGGTTTCATAGCCCCAGAATCAGATCAATTTCTTCAATTTCATGAAGGTTACTCAAAAAGGCCTGCAGGATTCGTACCTAACTACTTCAATGCTGAAGCAGAGGAAAGACTTTGGGGTTTCATAGCTCCAGAAACCAATGACTTTTTTCGCTTCCATGAAGGTTACTCAGAAAGGCCTGGAGGATTCGTACCTAACTACTTCAATGCTGAAGCAGAAGAAACACTCTGGAGTTTCATAGCCCCAGAATCAGACTACTTTCTTCAATTTCATGAAGGTTACTCAGAAAGGCCTGGAGGATTCGTACCTACTCAATTCAATGCTGAAGCAGAGGAAAGACTTTGGGTTTTAATCGCACCAGAATCAGATCAATTTCTTCAATTTCATGAAGGTTACTCAGAAAGGCCTGGAGGGTTTCTACCTAGCCACTTCAACCTCAGAGACGAAGAAGCACTTTGGGGTTTTGTGGCTCCAGAATCAGATGACTTCACTTGCTTCCATTCAGGTTACTCAGAGAGACCTGGAGGGTTTTTACCTAGTCACTTCAATGCTGAAGCAGAGGAAAGACTTTGGGGTTTCATAGCGCCAGAATCAGATCAATTTCTTCAATTTCATGAAGGTTACTCAGAAAGGCCTGGAGGGTTCGTACCTAACCACTTCAATGCTGAAGCAGAGGAAAGACTTTGGGGTTTCATAGCTCCAGAATCAGACTACTTTCTTCAATTTCATGAAGGTTACTCAGAAAGGCCTGGAGGGTTTTTACCTAGTCACTTCAATGCTGAAGCAGAGGAAAGACTTTGGGTTTTAATCGCACCAGAATCAGATCAATTTCTTCAATTTCATGAAGGTTACTCAGAAAGGCCTGGAGGGTTCGTACCTAGTCACTTCAATCTCACAGATGAAGAAGCACTTTGGGGTTTCATAGCCCCAGAATCAGATGACTTCACTTGCTTCCATGAAGGCTACTCAGAGAGACCTGGAGGGTTTTTACCTAGCCACTTCAACCTCGGAGACGAAGAAGCACTTTGGGGTTTCATAGCCCCAGAATCAGATCAATTTCTTCAATTTCATGAAGGTTACTCAAAAAGGCCTGCAGGATTCGTACCTAACTACTTCAATGCTGAAGCAGAGGAAAGACTTTGGGGTTTCATAGCTCCAGAAACCAATGACTTTTTCGCTTCCATGAAGGTTACTCAGAAAGGCCTGGAGGATTCGTACCTAACTACTTCAATGCTGAAGCAGAAGAAACACTCTGGAGTTTCATAGCCCCAGAATCAGACTACTTTCTTCAATTTCATGAAGGTTACTCAGAAAGGCCTGGAGGATTCGTACCTACTCAATTCAATGCTGAAGCAGAGGAAAGACTTTGGGTTTTAATCGCACCAGAATCAGATCAATTTCTTCAATTTCATGAAGGTTACTCAGAAAGGCCTGGAGGGTTTCTACCTAGCCACTTCAACCTCAGAGACGAAGAAGCACTTTGGGGTTTTGTGGCTCCAGAATCAGATGACTTCACTTGCTTCCATTCAGGTTACTCAGAGAGACCTGGAGGGTTTTTACCTAGTCACTTCAATGCTGAAGCAGAGGAAAGACTTTGGGGTTTCATAGCGCCAGAATCAGATCAATTTCTTCAATTTCATGAAGGTTACTCAGAAAGGCCTGGAGGGTTCGTACCTAACCACTTCAATGCTGAAGCAGAGGAAAGACTTTGGGGTTTCATAGCTCCAGAATCAGACTACTTTCTTCAATTTCATGAAGGTTACTCAGAAAGGCCTGGAGGGTTTTTACCTAGTCACTTCAATGCTGAAGCAGAGGAAAGACTTTGGAATTTCATAGCTCCAGAATCAGATCAATTTCTTCAATTTCATGAAGGTTACTCAGAAAGGCCTGGAGGATTTTTACCTAGCCACTTCAATCCTGAAGCAGAAGAAGCATTTTGGGGTTTCATAGCTCCAGAATCAGATGACTTCACTTGCTTCCATGAAGGTTACTCAGAAAGGCCTGGAGGGTTTTTACCTAGCCACTTCAACCTCAGAGACGAAGAAGCACTTTGGGGTTTCATAGCCCCAGAATCAGATGACTTCACTCGCTTCCATTCAGGTTACTCAGAGAGACCTGGAGGGTTTTTACCTAGCCACTTCAACCTCAGAGACGAAGAAGCACTTTGGGCTTTTAGAATTTCGCAGTTCACTCCTATAGCACAGCCACAAGCTAACGGGTCTACAAACCAAAGACTAATTGCCCTGCTTAACCAACTCAGGATGAACTACGAACTGTACCACACAGGTATTATTCCTAGACTCATCGAAGAACAAACTCAGCAACTAGCCCTGGAAAGACGCCAAAGAGCCGCAGAAGCAGCCAGAAGAAGAAACCAAGAATTAGCTAGAGCTGGTTCAGAAGAAGGTGCCCGAATTAGAAAGCTCGTTGACATGTACCTTGAAAAAACTCCAGCTTTAAGACCAATTGTTCATCTAAAACAAGCCCAAAAAAGAGAACTTGAAAGACTCATTAAGAATAAAAACGATGCTGAATACGACTACCAAAACATCAGAAGGGACCTAGAATACAAAAAGGAAGAAAAAAGAAAGTATGACTTAGAAGTTTCACAGATAGAAGAAGAAATCAAAGACAAAACTTCTGTGAAAATACAAAAAATCCATAAGCACATAGAAACCAAAACTAAAAGACTAGAAGAAATCAAAGCGAAAAACGAAGAGCATCATAAACTCCTGGAAGACTCCAACTACAATGTATTTCACACCCAACAAGTCCTGCAACAGGTTACCTCAGAAGTTTCTGAAAGGACAATAAGCAACCAGCAACTCAAACTATCTCTAGAAAACACCGACTCAGAAATCCTAGCCCTCAAAAACTCCTTAAGAAGACTAGAAACTCAATTTGAACAGACCAAAAACAAAATCATCCGTTCGAAAAACGAAGTTGAAGACCTACAAAAAAGGATTTTTCAATCTGAACAAGACCAAAAAGTCGTTTACCAACAAACTGAAAACTTCAAAAAACTCAAAAACGAACTCAAAAACAAACTCATTCACCAAAAAGAATCACTAAGAAAGCAAGTGGACTTCCAAGAAGTGGAACTCAGAAAACTAGACCAAGAAGAACAAGAATTCGACAGGGAACAAGAAATCACCCTAAAGGAACTCCAAAGCCAACTCTCCAACTTAGAAAACAGAACTAGGGAGTACAGAGAACGCAGGTCAAGCCCCCTAAGGAACCGTTCTAATTCTCCAAACAGAAGAAACCCACTTGACTCCCACCACTACTCAAGAATGCTGTCTGAGTCCAGAACCAACGCAGAGCGCTCTGAAGAACTCCGGAAACTAGAAAACGCTGTTGAAAAACTCAAAGAAGACCTCAAAAACGCACAAGCCAAAAACAAAAACCTAGAGTACACCCTAGCGAGCTGCCAAGACATAGCTAGGATTTCTCAGTCAACTCTTGCTAGCAAGTACGCTATTGTTTTAGGCTGCACAGGCGCAATAGGGGCACTGTTTGCAAAACTACTTAATAATAAAGCATAAAGGTTTTCATAATTTAAAAATATGCACCAGAGCGGCAGAATCTTAGTTGACCCAGAAGAGGTAGTAATTGAGGGCATTGAAGTGGAAAACCCAGAAACAGCAGAAGTTACTTTAACTAACATTTCAAAAGACCCTTTAAGTTTCAGTATAAAACCCGGCCCTACCATTGACAGGTCCTACGAAATAAAACCCGCGCACCTTTCACTCTCTCCTAACGAAAGCATAGTAATCCAAATAACCGCTAGCTTGCTGAGAAAGCACAAAGCTGGATGGACAATTCGTGACGTAATTCACATCTACTCAGAGTACTTCGAAGAAAAGTTCTACGTGAGTCTCAAGCCCCAGTGGGACAAGCCACTGAAGACATCTGAACAAAAACAACTAGAAGAAATCTCGCGGTCCAAGTTCAGAATCAAGCAACAACTAGACGACAAAGAACTCGAACTCGAACAAGCCTACCAAAAAATAGAAAGACTCGAAGAAGAACTCCAAGAGATAAACATTGCTATGAACCAAGCACAGGCCACTATAGAGGAGAAGTCCAGAGTCGAACAAGAACTAGCTAAACTCCAAGAAACCAACACCGAACTCAACGCTTCCCTCGAAGAGTACAGAAAGAACGACGTGTACTTAGAGCAGGTAAAAAACGCACTCCGAGACAAAGCTCCTAGCTTAGAAAACCTTGTGGACCTCACTTTGCAACAAGAAAGAGAAAGGAACGAAAGGAAAAACGCTAAGGTCTTAGAAATCCTCCAAATCAAAGACTCACTTATCGAAGACTTAGAAGGCAGAGTTGTGCAACAACAAGGAATCATCACTCAGCTGCAGCATAAAGTGACTGACACCAAAGTGCTCCTTACTAACGCTGAGGAGTCTTTGAAGTCAGCCAATTCTACCATTGAAGAACTCAAACAAGTTAACTACGACAAAGAAAAACAAGTTTCTGAGTTAAAAAGAAAAGTAGACAGTTTAGAAATGAGTGGAAGCTATGACATGGAAGTCACAATTGAAAACATGCAACAAGAAATACAGTCTTACAAGCAAGAAGCTGAGTCAAACATCAAAAGGATCCAGGAACTCACTGAAAAACTCAAAAAGGCTGACGAAGACGTCAACAAACTCAAAAAAAGAGAAAACTACGTCTTGGAACTAAGCAACCGCCACGAGTCCATTCGCCAAGAACACGACAAAGTCCTTAAAGAAAAAGACCAAGTCATCACTGAACTGCGCACTAAGGTGTCTACCCAGTCAGAGCACATCGAGTCACTTTTAGGAAAGTTTTCACAAGCCAGTTACCATGAAGTGCTTTCAAAAGTACTTCAACTGGAAGAAGAAAACAAGAACCTCTTCAAACAACTTGCTGAAAGCCAGCAGAGCTCCAACACCTTCAAACAGTCTGAACTTGACTCAGACAGTGACGAAAAGGTTCAAAGGATCCAAAACTTAGAAGCTGAAAACTTAAAACTTTCTGAAAGCCTAAAAGAGTCCAAAGTGCACTGGCAAGAACTAGAAGAGTCACTGGCTAAGAAAAACAAAGAACTCATCGAAATGCAAAACAGAATCATAGAAGTCCAAAAAGCCCACGCAGAAGCTGAAGCTATGGTGAAAGCTGCTCCTTCTCCTGAAGAAGAAATACAACAACTAAGGAACTCTTTGCACGAAGAAAAGCACAAAGTTTCTGAACTTGACAGAGAAAAGTCAGAACTGGGCAAACTAGTGGAGTCTTTAGAAAACGCCAACAAAGAACTCCACAGTGAAATGGCAGGCATCCTCCAAAAAATAGACTCCTCTGAAAACTTCACCCAAAACATCCAAGCCCAAACCCAACTAGTCACTAGACTCAACGCCAGAATTTCAAACCTCAAGTCCAGAGAAGAAGAAGCTTTAACTGCAGCAGCCAAAGCTGAAGAAACCACTAAGCGCCTCAAAACACAACTTGAAGAAGAAAGGAAAAACTGGGAAGTCGAAAAAGAGTCCTTGTCTAGAGCTGCTTCTCAGTCACTAAAACAAAGCAGTTCTAGTCAAACTGAAGAACAACCCAAAGAAGGCCTTGAACTTGACTGGGAGCAGTTCGAAATGCGTCGTTACGAAAAAAGAATAGCTGAACTCAACAAAGAATCCACTTTATACCAGAACAAACACTACGAAGCCCTTAAAGAAACCCACCAACTCAAAGAAAAGTACAGTTTAAAGTGCTCTGAACACCTTGACGAAATCAGCAAAATGCAAAGAGAAGCTTTGTTTTTAGAAAAAAGAAACGAAAACTTAGAAGAAGAACTAAGTAACTCCAGAAAAAAAGTAGACTCTTTAAGTTTCCAAGTAACTACTTTGCAACACAAGAACTCCGAGCTCATGAACAACCTAGAACAAAATAACAGCATACAAGCCAACGAAAAAGCTGAACTCCAAAAACAACTCCAGAGACTTAAAACAGAACTTAATGAAAAAGAAGCTTCTATACAAGAAAGAACTTCTCAAATAGCTATACTTATGGAAACTATTGAAGGCACTCCTGACCTAGACCAAAGACTTGTGGACCTGTCAGCTAAGGTTTGTCACAGCAAAACTATCCAGCAGAACCTAAACAGACAAATCTCCCAACTAAATAATGAAATCTCAGCTCTTATGAAAGACAAGGAGTCCAAGTGCAACGAAAACGAAAAACTCAAAGAAAAGTTTGAACAAGACAAACAAGAAAAAGCCAACTTAACTCAGCAAATCGAAGAACTCAAAAAGTCCACTAAAGAGCTTGAAGCAGAGGTTTCAGTCAAGAACCACGACATATTTACTCTCAAAGCTCAGCTTTCGAGACTCAAAGAAGAAGAAAAGGCTAGCAAAGAAAAAATCCACTCGTACATGGAACAACTCCACCAATCCCAAAAAAGACACTCCCAAGTACTTGCTAAAGAACGCCAGGACTTCCGAGACAGTCTTATTAAGGTCCGCGAAGAACAAGAAAACCTTTTGCAGGAGTCCGAAAGTGACAGGCCTTTAATATTGGCAGTGAACAAACTAGCTATAGGACTTTCTAACATCTCACACAAAGTTCAGGACCCTGAGTACTTTAAAAAGGTCATTGGCCAGATGCAGAGCATCATAAGTGAGTGCGATCAAACGCTACTTAAGTACGAAAGCCGCAACAAAGAACTAGAGTTCCTAATTAGAAGCGAGGTTTACTTTAGATACTTAGACGAAGGCACTATAGAAGTTTGTGAAAGGTTGTTTGACGAAGTCCAAATGCTTTCAGGAGAACTTCAAACTAAACACCAATTCTTAAGCATGCCTAACCCTGAAATTTACCACTCCAAACTCAAGCAAATCCAACAAGACCTCCAAGACAGAAACACTCAACTGCAGCAGTCTGAAAAGCAAAACCAAAAGTTGCTGTGTGACATCGAAAGGTACAAAAACAAAGCAGAAGCTTTAGAAAGCAAAGTTGCCATGCTCAATTCTAACTCAAGAAGCCTCCAAAGACTCTTACAAAGTAAAGCTGAAGAAGAAGTGTCTAGTCAAATGAAAATACGCGACGAAGAAATTAAAGCTTACGTAGACTCAACTATTGTGAAAATAGGAGTAGAAACAGCTGACCCTAACAAGTTCTTAGAACTCAGTAGAGAAATTTGCGCACTCAAAATCCAAGTTGACTACTTACAAGCACAACTAAACAGAGCAATTCAAGACAAGAACTCACTAGAAATGGCTAACGAAAACTTATCTCAAATAGTAAACGACTTAGAAAAAAAAGAACTTGAAGTTAGCATACAAGTAGTAGAAACTTCCCAGATGAAAGAAGAACTTGACGAAAAACAAGCCCAAATATTCAAACTCAAAGAGTCAAACCAAGTCAGAAAAGAAGAAAACAACTTTTTGCAACTAAAAATAGCTGAACTCAAAAGAGAACTTAACAGCTTGAAAAAACTCAAAAACGAACAACCTACTCCAGAAACCCAAAGAGAAGTTGAACTTAGAAAACAAATCACTGAGTTGAAAGAAAAACACCGAGTTGAAATCCAAAACTTAAAAACTCAAAGCCAACTAGAACTTAAACAACACAAAGAAAAATTACAAGACGAGTACAACCAAATGAACGAAAAGTTCCAAGACGGAGAGTTCCCTGGAGACTTTAAAAACCAAAACTACAACTTGAAACTTCACATTGAAGAACTCAACAAGGAACTTCAGCACTTGAGAGACTCAAATGTGGACTACTCAACTAAGTACGAAAACTTATCACAACAACACTACAAAGTCAAAGAAGAACTCGAAGCCCAAAAACAAGTAGTGATGGAACTTAAGTCGGGCCTTGGACTAGAACCCCCACAACCCAAAAAACAAACTAAGTCAAAACTGACCCTTGAAAAGCCTCAAAGACCCCAAGCTATTGGACCCCAAAGACTAGTAAGGGCACTTATTGCTGCCAAACTAGGTGAGTCAGACGCCTCTAGGAAACTCAGAGCTTCTGCCAAGAACCAAGGAGAACTCAGAGAACAACTCATTAAAAAGGACGAAACAGCCAGGCTATTTGAAGCTAAGCTAGTTAACCTCAGAAGGTACATGGAGTCCCAAAACCTGCCAGAACCCCCAGAAGAGTTTTACCTGGACGAAAGCAAAGAACCTGAGTACTTCTTGAAAAAAAGAGTCAGAGAACTCGAAGCGCAAGTAGCTGAACTTAGACTAAGCGAAGCTAACTCTTGGGGGCAGTACGTGCCTTTGTCTAGTTTGTGGCAGCAAGAAGAAGAAATAGCTAGTGAAGAAGACTTGCCTGTACTAGTAGAAGGGATCATTTACCTGACTCAGCAACTCACAGACTTAGAAAAGGGCTCAAGTGTGATGCAAGGAGACTACCCTAACATAGAAAACGCCCAAAGAATAGTTATAAGGGCTTTGACCCAGTCACTCTACAAAGCTACTAAAGGCGAGCCTATGCAGAACTTGATCACATACAAACCTTCTAGGGAAGAGGACAGGCAACTTTGGTACGTAGAACTCCTAGAAACCCAACTTTCTCTAAGTCACAACACTATTAAAAACTTAGTTGACTTCACTAACCAAATATCAGTAGAAGTTTCAGGGAACATGGCCTCTTCGGCGCAGTACAAAGGAGCTGCTATTGAACTTGCCAACCGCACTAAGCAAACAGCTGACGAAATCGAAGTGCTGCGGCAAACCTGCGGACTGATCAAAAGCGACCTCCAAGACATGAGGGGGTGCGACACTAGTGAACAGAACTACAGGGAAAGGGCCTTACTGGCAGAAACAATGAAAAACAAAACTGAAGAAGAAATGCTAAAACTCAAAATGGACTATGGGTACCAAGTACAGGAACTCCAAGAAGAACTGGAGTCAGTCAACAGACACCTTAACAGAGAAATCCAAGAAAAAGAACACTACATCAAGCAAAAACAAAAACTAGAAGAACAGCTGGAAGAAAACTACTACAAGTACTCAGAAGTCCAGAAAGAATGCGACAGCCTAGACCAAAGGTGCCAAGAACTCCAAGAAGAACTTAATTACTTCTACAACTCCAAAAAAGAATCTGGACAAAAAATGAAAGACTGGAAAAACCAACACGAACAAACCCTTGTGTCCAAGGATAAACACGTTTCTGAGTTACAGAAACAAGTGTCACTCATGCAGGAGGAAAAAACCAAACAAGTTTCTGAAGTAAGCAACTTAAAACGCCAAAACAAAGAACTCAAAAACGAACTTGAAAAACTCAGAAAAAAAGGAAGCTACGATGAAGAAAACCAAGACCTCAAACGCAGAGTTACTGCCTTGAAAGATGACTTAGACTATGAAACCCAAAAACACAACAAAGAAAAAGCCCACTTGCAATCGCAACTCAAAGAACTCCAAAAAGAACTCCAAAAAGAACCCCAAAAAGAACCCTCAAAGAAAACCCACAAGCACAAACACCATACTAGAAAATACGAAAGATCGCCTCAAAGAATGATTCCAGAACAAACCCAAGACTTCAACTTAGCAAAGCAAAACTTAGAAACTCAAATTCAAGAAAAACAAAAAAAGATCTACGAACTCCAAGAACAACTCAGACAAAAAATAGTATCCCTAGACGAAGAAGTCAGAAAACGCCTTAAAGCAGAAGAAGAACTCATAAAACTCCAAAAACAACAAGGAACTAAGTACCAAGAACTCAAAAAAGCAGAAACTGAGTTAAAAGAACAAATTCAAAAACAAGAACACAAAACCTACACTGTCCAGCAACAAAACGAGACTTTAAAACAAGAAAAAGACAACCTACTCAACAGACTCCAAGAAAAAGTTGACAACGCAGAGAACTACGCTGAGTATGTCAAACAAGCTGAAAAAGACAAAAAAGAACTAGAAACCTACTACTTAACCCAAATCTCACAACTCAAAGAAAAACTTACCCAAGAACTAGCCAAAGCAAAGTCCCTCAAAAACAGAGAAAAAGAACTCAAAAAAGAACTCGAAAACAAAGAAAACGAAAAAGAAGAACTCTACAGACAAATCAAAGAACTAGAAAACGCCTGGGAACAAGCCGAACCTAAACTAGACGGCCTCGAAAAAGCCAAGAAACAAAACAAAGCCGCCATTAAAGAACTCGAAACTAGAGTAAAAGAACTCCAAGACGAAAAAACCGAACTAGAAACTAAACACTGTGAGAAACTTGACGAGATGAAAAAAGAAGTCCACAACAGTTACCAACAGTTCCAAAAAACTACTGACAAATACGAAACCCAACTTTCAAGCTTAAAAGAACAGTACTTACAAGAACTGCGCACTAGAAAAGGGCCTAAGAAGTCTGCTGAAAGCTTTGATTACATGCTCCAAATCTCCAAAAAAGACGCTTTGATTCGCTCGCTTAAAAACGAACTCAGAACCAAAAAGCCCAAAACCAAGTCTAAACCCTCAGCTGAAACTGAAGCACCTGAAGACGTAGTTATCCTCCAAAGCCAAGTTTACAAACTCAAAGCAATCATTAAAAACCTAGAGTTCCAACTCAACACTGTTAAAGAAGAAGCTGAAAAGTTCAGAGATGAACTGTACACCAACATGAACATTCAAGAAGAAATCAAAGAAAAAGGCACTTCAAACCGCAAAGAAATACAAGAACTCGAAAAAAGACACCGCTACGAAATCCAGAAACTCTCAGAAGAAGTCAACAGAGTCAAAACTAAGTGGCACTCTCCTGACGAGTGGAACAACTTACTTAACTCCAACAAAGAACTTGAAATCTCGCTTAAAAGAGCCAACGAAGAACTCAACCGAAAAAGAGAACTTTTAGAGAACTACAAAGCCCTTAAAGACCAACAAGAAACTGAAGCCAACGCTTTACAAGACGAGATCGAGCAAGCCAAAGACATTTCTGAAAAAATGAAAAAGATGAAAAGCGAAATGACTAGGAAAGACAAAACTATTTTTGAAATGAAAAACTCTATTGAACAGTACAAAGACATCGAAAAAAAACTTACTGAGGATAACACCTTTATGGCTGAACGCATTAAAACTATGAAAAACGACTTAGTCAGAAAAGACACTATTATCAAAGAAACCAAAAACAAACTAGACAACTTAAGTTTTGAGTTCGAAAACCAAAAAACCAAAACTGAACAAAACGAAAAACTAAAAGAACAAGTTAAAAAACTTAAAACTGACCTTGAAAGAAAAGACTCCCAAATCAAAGCAGTTAAAGCTAAACTAGAAACCACAGAGATGGAACTTGAGTCTCTACAAGCAGAAAACCAAACCAACTCAGCAGAAACCTACACTTCGCTTGAAAAAGAAATCAAGAAGAACGAAAGACTCCAACTACAACTTAAAAAAAGCGAGTCCCAGTTACAAGCACTCTACCAAATCACAAGAAGGATATTTAGAGAGCTGGCCTCCCAAGTAGAGTCACTCAAGTCCCAATTAGGAAGTTCAGGGCAAATGGACAAGGAATACTACACCGACTGCATGGACATTTTAAACCTAGACATGGACGAACTTAACGAGTTCGTGTCTGCAAAAGAGAATCCAGAAGGCACTTTAGAGTATATTGAAAGAATACTTGAAAACAAGGATGTTGACCCTACAGACGTACTGGACGTTTTCAACAGGCTCCTTGAAGAAAGGTGCGAGTTAGAAAAAAGCACTGCAGACGTTGCTCAAAAGTACGAAAACTACATTAAGCAACTCAAACAAGAAGTTTCACAGCAACGCAGAAAGTACGAGAAAAGGATTTCCGAACTTGAAAGAAGCTTAAAACTTAAGTAACACTGTTAAATGGCTCGTCTAAGACTTCGAATTCTATGAAGTATTCTTCTTTTTTGTCAGGTTTGGGCAAAAGGCCCAGCATGAAGAAGGGCAGAAACCTTGTTACTATCCTTATAGTCATAAGCAACCATATGTACTCGTAGTTGTTTGTGTCTACTTGGAACAACTCAGTTAACACTCCTCCTAACAGTATAGAAGTAGCAAAACTTAAGTTTATCACTGAAGAAAATAAAGCAAACAAAGTAGCTTCGCACCCCTCTGGACAGAGCTTTGCAGACAACACCATGAATGGCATAGAGCTAAAGGTAAAGTTCACCACTGAAGACACAGAGTCTCCTCCTAGAGCAAACAAAGTAGCTGGAATCTTCAGGAGCTCAAAAGCTTTAGTCACAAGCAGCAAGTCTAGCACTCCTACAAACGCCAAAAGTGCCTGACCCCATCCTAGTATCTTAGGAAAACTCCAGCCTTTCAAGAACTTTTTGTACATAAAGCTGCCTATTCCTAGAGAAAGATACCCTACAAGTCCCATTAGAGACATGAAGGTAGCTGAAAACCCAAGTTCGTCTTTCATAAAGTATATTGTGAGTTCGGGGTACGAGGGCGAACACGCTCTGGCAAAAAACATAAAACTCATTGGTTTGACTATGCTGGGCTCTTTAAAAGCCCCAAACAAGTCTTTGAGTTTCGTTTGCACAGTTGAAAAGCTTGGAGTAGAGGGTTCTTCGCGCAAGCTATTAGCTGCAAACAACAGAAGCAAAGGACACACAAACAAAGAACCCAAGATGTACTTAGGAGCAATGTGGTCCAAAGCTACTCCTCCTAAAGGTGCACCAATGAGTCCTCCTAAGCTTAGCACCATCCAGCAAAAACTTTGTAGGTTTTCTGAGCCCTCTTTAGGGTCCTTGCGGGATTCCTGGACCATGATTGCATCAGCTACTACGTCTGACACTGCTCCAGAGAACTCAGAGACCAGTAGTGCTAAGCACGAGTACACTGGGTCTTCAATGAAGAACAAACTAAAAGAGGAAACCACTCCTGCAATCCCAGAAAGGGTCAAGTAACTCTTTCTATGGAACCCAAACACTGGAATGTTGTCACTTAGAATTCCATAGAAAGGCTTAACGAACCAAGCTATGTAAGTGACAGTCCTTATGAATTGTGTGGTGGAAGCTGATAATTTAAGTGTTTCTTTGTAATAAAAGGTCACAGCAAGTATTCCGAACTGTTTGAATCCTTGTGCCCAGTACACTAAAAACAGCACCAAAAGAGTATTGAGTCCAAAAGTGGCGGTCATGTAATTCCACCAGTTTTTTAGGTTCTTAAAGTGCCTTGGACCCATTTACAATAAAATGCGGAGACTTATCAGAAGGTTCAGCACAACAGATTTTGGAAACAAAGAAGTTCCTATAGCTGAAAAACAGAACTTAGTGAATCAAGTGTTCAGCAGTGTAGCTAATAACTATGACTTGATGAACGACCTTATGAGTATGGGAGTCCACAGGTGGTGGAAAGACGAGTTCTTAACAGACATGGGCACTTTTGACTCAAGCACTCCTTTGGCCTTCCTAGACGTGGCTGGAGGCACTGGGGATATTGCTTTCCGGGTTCTTGAAAAGTACCGCAAAGAAGTTCCTTCTTACTCCACACTGCGCAATTCACTTAAAATCACGGTGTCAGACATCAACTCTGAAATGCTTGAAGTGGGCAAACAAAGAGCTTTAGAAAAAGGCTACGAAATGGACTGGGTGGAAGCCAACGCTGAAGAACTTCCTTTTGAAGACGCTACTTTCGACTACTACACTATTGCTTTTGGAATCAGAAATGTGCCTGACAGACTGAAAGCTCTGAAAGAAGCTTACCGAGTGCTCAAGAAAGGCGGAAGGTTTATGTGCTTGGAGTTCAGCAAAGTTGAGTACCCAGGGCTTGACAATGCTTACAGTCTTTACTCACACTACTACATTCCAACTCTAGGACAACTAGTTGCCGGAGACAAGGACAGCTACCAGTACCTAGTAGAAAGCATTGAGAAGTTTCCTAGTCAAGACGAGTTTGCTGACTTAATACACAAAGCGGGTTTTGAATACGTTAACCATAGAAACTTGACTTTCGGAGTCGTAGCAATTCACTCAGGCGTAAAGTTAACTTAATGTTTAAAACTTAAAAACTCAAATGGAAAAACAAAGTTCACAAAGCAACTTATCGATGGACCTAGAAATGTACTCACAAGTTAAAGGGAAGGGCAAAGGAGGACTGGGACACTACTACCGGTCATGCCCACGCAATAGAACCCAAGCCCACGAAAAGAGGTTATTGGAGAAAGACCTTCTCCACAAGTTAGAGCCTAAAGAAAAAGAACACCAACGTAAAAAACTTCTTCGGATTTTCTTTACTTGGCGCAGCAAACAAGTAGCACTGCCTTACGAGCAGAAGTTCTGGAACTGGATGCGCAAGCTCAACCCTGACAATGTGAAGTCAGAAGAACGCTTCAAGTCGATGTCTTACGAGTTCCTTGACAAATTAATGGGTAAAAAGGTTTTCAGAGACACTTTTTTAGTGTGGATGGAGTCCTATGAACCCGAACTGGGAGACTCTGATGAGGAACAGAAAAGCAGGATCTTTCTTAACTTTATTAGGAACGTAATGAGAGTTAAAGAAACCATACAAAACAAGATTAGAAGTTACTTAGACACTTACCCCATGGACATGAGTTTCGGGGAGGTTCAGGAGTCTAAGTTTAAAAAGACTTCACAAAGTCAACCAGTTAAGCCTGGCTTTTACTTTGAGTCTAAGTGTAGAAACAGCAAGTGCACTATTTACAGATCCAAAGACTATGTATACGTAGGGATCAACCAGACCTTTGACTACACCACTGAAGCTTCAGTGTGTGTTTGCAGGGAGTGTTTAGAGCCTTTAGTTATAATAAACATAGGCTTCTTGGACTGTAAGTGGGTGTTTAGAGGAGAGACACACGAAGGGTGTTCGATGCAAGGCCAAGTAGAAATGAGTCACGGTTACTCTAACTTCGACGAAGTTAAGTTTGAGTCTTGGAAGTGGCTTCAAATAAAAACAGCAGTTCTTAGTGAACAAGAAAAGCAGTTTAGTGAGTTTTGTGTGTTTAGTTCATTTGAGGATCCCAGCATCCCTAAAAAAAAGTACAAGAAACGCAAAAAGCCTTCTTCAGAACAACCTGAGGTTTTTTACCAAGTTGTGCAAACTGAGCAAACTTACTCAGAGATGTCTAGTGAACATTTGAGCAAGTGCAAAATAAGACTCTGCGAACTAGACAGAGAAATTGAGTACTTACTGGAACAAGAAAGAACTACTACCCAAAAGCTACTTCAATTGAAGAAAAACTTAGTCCCCGCGCTCCCAATTAATTTCAGTTAGGTAATTTATAAATGATTAAAGCTAATTCATTGAGACTATTAATTAACTATTGCATGGAGTAGTTAAAGTGTTTTTTGTCGGATTTGGCGAACTTGCCAGAGTTTAAAGTTTCAATTAGACTGCCCCCACAAAAACTACCACTCGGGGCCAAAAAACAGTTGTCCACTTCGTCCAGTAAAGTAGAGATCGAAATATATCTTTGATGTAGGGTATAATCAGTCCTAACGAAACAATTTTTGTCTAAGTTTTTGTCATCTTGGGAACCTAAACTTATATCTTTAAAGTCATCTTCGAGGTTCAAGTTCCCAGTTAGTATTATTTCTTTGTTTTCGAATCCTTTGAACTCACAGCACCCCATTTAACTATTTTTTATTAACTTTCAATAAAATTAAGGTGAGTTATTTAGTTGCCCCAAACTAATGTTGGCCATGGCCAGAACTCCTTCGTAAGACTTAGCTCCTCCAATAAATCCACTGTGGTGCACAAACCCAGCGTCTTGAACGCCAGAAACTTCAGCTAAGATCTGGTCTCTTTTGCCCCGCCATTCTTCTGGCAAAGGAAGCCTTGAGCAAAATTCCTGTCCAGGTACTTCTGCGCACTGCACTCTCCAGTTAGAACTAGAGTCTTGGTATAAAACATAGTAAACTGTAACTCCTTTTTCTTCCTCTAACTGCTGAATGTGGCTTTTCCAGGGGCAGAATGTACTAAGCCTTACTATCCCACCTGAAGGGTGAACTTCTAGCCGGGCTTCAAGGCTGTCTTTAACTATTTGGCGTGCTGGCAGCCACTGGGACAAGTAGTAGTCTAGGACTACTAGAAACTCTAACTTGCAGAGCTGCATTGCTTTTTCGAAGCGAGAGTCAGCATCTTTGTCAGAAGAGCTCCAAGGGGGGTTTATTCTGGAGACTCTTTGTGCAAGAGTTGTGGTGTCAGAGTACTTTGCAGGTTCTTTTATGTTGTAAGGAGTTACTCCGTTGTCAATAGCGTCTAAGGCCAAAAATAAGCTTCCGTAAATGCTTGTGTGGAGTAAGTCAAGAGTGTTTGGATCGGCTATCCCTGTTAAGTTTTCAAGTACTTCTAGTCCAAAGTGCTTCCAAATTAGTCCTGCACTGCTCAAACGTATAGTGCTGTACTTTCCTCCGAAAGTGTCACTAAAGGACCTTTGGTGGTGGTCAAAGCGGTTAGTGGAGGGGTCGTACACATCCCCCACGTCAACTACACAGTCAAGTTTCTCTAGCACGGAGTAATCCCTTGTCCTGATGATCCTTGCTGCTTTGTATTCTTGAGTCATTCTAAGCAGGTAGCAAGCCATGACTTCATCACAGTGGAAAGTTCCTGAGTGGGTTCCTATGGTTTTTTGGTTTTTTCCCTGCAAACTCAAGTCAGGGTTCACAAACTCAGAGCTGAAACTACTGAGGAAGGGGTACTCTAGTTCAAAAGAAACAGTACTCATTTTAATAAAATGGACAAAAAAGTGGAGTGCCCAGACGTCCCCACTAAAAGAAACGTAGTCGACATAGGTGACATCTACAACGGAAACGAAGGCCCAGAGTTACTGAACTACATTGTAAAGTACAGAAAAGCTAGAGAAAGTGCCCTTGAAGAAGCTGATTCAAAAGACTCTATTTTTGAACTCCTGAAGAACTACGTAGCACAGAACCCCTACACTTCTAGAAGGTTCAACAAAAAGAAAACCAAGATCCAAATGCTTTTTGAAGAAAACCATTACCCACACCAAAGACCCATGCACGGCCCAGAACACCCTGTGAACATCAGAGACTCCAAGCACCCCTGGAACATGAACCCAGGACGTCTTTATGTGCCCAGACACGTAGGGGACCGTCTCAAGGAAATCAAATTTGCTGAACAGATTATGCAACAAAAATAATTCGTTGGAATTTAAATAATGGCAGATAAGGTTAATGGGTTCGTAAAGCGTAAGCTACTAGCAGCAGCACTAGCAAAGGACAGTTCTAAGCAGATGCCACAAATCCCCTTTTCCCTGTACCCGCTGGCTGAAAGTAACTCTAGAAACAGGATCAAACCTGTTTTGCGGAAGAAAAAACCTAACGAAGACCAAACTAAACTTCAAATCCAAGCTTTTTTCAAAGAACTCTGGGAAGTGTGCACCACTGGAAACGAGATTGAGACTGTGTTTGGAAAGATAGAGGAGATGGAGCAAGTTCTAAAAAAGGACTTAAGTGAAAACGTCAAAGAAGACCTTAGGTTCATTCTAAGTGAACTCAAAGACATGAAAACTGAGGACAACAAAGTTGTCCCTCCTAACTTGTACCTCTTTGTTGAAGAGTTAGTTGAAAATAAGTCAAGTGAAATCTATGACGAAAAGTCTGAATTGCACGTACTTAGAATAGCAGTTAAAAGCATCAAAAAACAAAAACTAGAAGAGCTAAAAAAGCTTGAGCCTTCTAAAAACACTTTGGAGTTGTACTGTGCTGTTTTGTTTTTAGTGACTGACTTTGAAGGCTTTAAACCAGTCCGTGCCTTCGTTAAGTTTACGAAAAACGCTAACCAAGCAGTTCAAGACCTTAAGTCTTTAGAAACCAAACTTAAAACAACTTCAAAAGAAACTATGTTTAAAGTCAAAGAAGCCTTTGGAAAAGTCATTAAGAAAAAAGCTTACTGTGAAGGCTTTTCTGAGCTTTATAACTTAGTTGCTGCTTCTATTGACTACTATGAAAGTCTTTACCCCCAAATAGACTCACTCATTTCACCTTCGCCAACTAAAGCTCAAGCCACTCCTAGGTTTGGAACTCTTGAGTCGATGAAAATACCTGAGGAACCCTTTGAACTTGAAACTGAACGCAAGTCTGTGCTTCATTTCCAAATTCTTAGAGTGCCTATTTTAGCTCCTTTCATCTTTAAAGACTTTCAGACTCCACTAGAAACTCCAGAAGCCCTTCCAGTGCGAGTGCACTCCACTGTTCCTCAAAGTTCTCAGAACTCAGCCCAACCCCAAGTTTTTGAGTCGCCACAAAAACTAATTTCAGAAACCAACCAAGAAAAACTATGCCTGACTTACGACGAAAGAGAGTCTAACCGAGAAATCGAAAAAATAATGTCTTCTCGCAGAACAGACACCAGCAGACCTAAAGGCAGCACGCCCTCCGTGAAACGCAACGAAAAAAAAGAAGACCCACCCAGAAGGTGCTCTAGTGCCAGAAAAGTAAAAGAGTGGAACACCTACAAAAAAAACAAACTACTTCAACTCGAAAACAAGAAAAAAGGAGAACTGCTTAAGTTCAAAGCTCACAAAGAAATCCAGAATTCTTTCCAAAACTTCGTCAAAAACAAAGTTAAAGCTGAAAGAAAAACTAACTTCACTAAAGAAAAGGTTGTAGAGGAGTTCTTGAAGACTCAGGACATGGAGAGTTTGCATAGTTCTTGTGGAACTATTGAACTAACTACTTTTAGAGAGGTTCTGAATAACTACTTCGAAAACTTAGCCCAAGCTGAGTTTGCAATGATGGTTAGAAGAACTAAAATCTTACTTGAAAAAAGAATCCAAGATAAAACTACGCCTTTGCAGCTTCAAAAGATGAAAGGCCAAATCATCAAGGACAACGAAAGACTTCAGAAGTACCTAAGCAAATTAAACAAGTAATATTAACTATATTTTGGAGCTTTAAGCACTTCAGCTGCTATGAGTTTCATGCAGTCCTCGCTTAGTTGGTGCTTCATTCCGAACTCATAAATGTTTTGTGCTTCAGTTCCTTCATACACTCTGAACTTATGTTTTTGTTGGTTCGGAAGAGTCACACTCACTACTAAGTACTCTGAGTCAACAGTTTCGGCGTCGCTCAAGTCAAGTGGGCACCAGTCAGGTTTTTCTAGGTGGATGATTTTCTTTTGAGTGGTGGTTTGTTTAGTTTTTCTGTGCTTAATTTTTTTGATGTGTTTAGAAATGGGTTCTTGAGGTGGCAGGGGTTGAGTTGCTGGGTTGGCTTTTACCAACTGAGAAGTTAGTTGTTCTAGGTGAGGGAAGTCTTTAATCCAGTTACTTAAGTCTTCACTAGTTTTGGGGCTTTTTTTGGACTTTAAATGAAAAGTTTTAGGTGGACTTTTGAGCCTTTTGGTCATTTGAGTCATGCTTACATAGGGGTGTTTAACTTCTTCAACTTTAGGTGTTAAAGCTTCTTTTCTGTTGGAGCAAAACTTCTTCATAGTATCGTTAGTAGGTTCATTAATGACCTTGTACACAAAGTTTATGAGTCTTTTTTTGGGAATAGAATCTTTGCTAGGCTTGACTAAATACTCCCAAGCGTCCTTTGCTTGAGAGTTGTTTTCTATAAACTTCATTTCACTCAAAACTCCAGAAAACTTCTCGAAACCAATACTCTGGATGTTGTTTTTCTGGTCAACTGTTAATATGCTTTCGATTTTAAGGGTGAGTTTCTTTTTAGCTTTTTGGGGTTCTTGTGAAGTTTGGTTTTCTGGGGGATTTAGTCTTCTTTGGGCATCTTTGTAAAGGATAACTTCTATAGGAGCTCCGCGGTGTATGGATTTGCTTCTTTGGTTGATTTGGGGTGAAAAGGAGTTTTGGTCCATTTGCTGGATTAGTTTGGTCATTTTGGTTCTTTTTTGTTGTCTGAACATGTTGTAGAGCTTAGTGTGGACTCCTTCTGGAGACTTAGGAATGTTAAGCGACCTTTTGCATATAGAAGGTTTGTAGGAGTGGTTCTCTGAGTCCTGAGTTCTTAGTTGCATTTCTTTGAGTTTGGACTGTTTTTGGGCTTGGTAGGTGCTTTGGTCTTGTAAGAATTCTTTAAAGGTTCTTTTCTGGCCATTGTAGTTAGTTTTGGGTTTGAAACTGCACTGGCTAAGTTCTTGTTGGCTTTTGGACTTAGCCATTTCATCGATTTTTTGGCTAACTTTTTTTAAGTGCGTGTAGAACCTTTGTTCGATTTCATTGAGGGAAAGCGGCTTTTTGGGCGGTTTTGGTAAACTGACTTTTAAAGGCTTTTTGGACTTGTCTATGAAGGTGTCAGGTTTTTTGGAGGTGCTTTTTTCTGAAGCTTCGTCTCGCTCGTCAATTTCGCTCAGATTCACTTCAGAGAACTCAGAGTCGTTGCTTGACATACTTATTATTACTTATGTGAATGTTACTAAGTTCGTTACAGCTTGCAAAGGCAACCTGCTATGCTTCTTTTATTGCTGTAGGCGTCAATAACTATGCTAGCTAAGCCAGCATCACCTAGACGCCATTATTTTTATAAACATGGAAGCACCAGTGCAGTTCTGTAGCTGTGGAAGTTTACTAACAGACCACCCTGAGTGTGGTTTCTGTGGCGAACACAACGAACTCCAACAGAAACAAATAGTTATCCAGAAAAAATTCCCAGGCAAAAAATGCTGGGACAAACAAACTATACAGGTAGAAAGAGCCACAGTGCAGATGCCTTGTCCTAAGTGCAACGCTAAAGAACTCTATTACTCCTCCAGACAAACCAGAAGTGCTGACGAAGGAGAAACAGTGTTTTTGGAATGCAAAAAGTGTGGCTTCAAAAGTGTCACTTAGAGTGTTGTTAAGAGTGTTATTAAGTGTGTTTAGAATTTTTCTTCCCTCAATCCGTCCTTGATGAAAAGGAAGTGGGGTGCTTCGTCGCTTTCGTTCTTGTAGTAAGCAAGAATGACCATTGCAGACTGGTCAAAACTAGGTCCCACGTAAAACTGGAACTCGTTGAAGTTTCCTAGAACGAATTTCACAAGCTGACTAGCTCCTGCCATGAAGTCTTTTACTCTGTCGGGGTCGCTTTCTTCCAAGTGCTTCTTGAGTCTTTGCATGTAGCCTTTGATATAGGTGGAGTATTCCTTCTTCGTAAAAGGAGTTTCTTGAAGTTGGAAAGCATCCTCGATTTCATTGACGCGTTCAGCTGTGGGGTCAACTGCTTCTTCCTCGTCACCTCCTCCGAATTCGTTTCCACGCCCGATATCTATTTCCTCGGCACCCTTAACTTTCATTCTTGAAGGAACTTCTATGACCACTCCGTCATAAGTTGTGTTCATAGGGTAAGAGTCAGAAAGGAGTTCGTCATTGCTGAACACGTCGTAATACACTCTCATTTTTTAATATTAGCCACTCCATTTTAGCCCTTTAATATTCGGAAAGCTTTAAGCAAGGAGGTATGTAGGGCACTATCCTCTGTAATCTTGTCCAGGAGTTGCTGGATTCTTTGCTTCTCTGATTTCGAAAGCATCATTGCTAGGGTGTTGAACCTCTGAGTTGAGGGGACTCCTGATAAGAACTTTAAGGCCCATTCAGCATTGAGTTCTTCTCTTGACAAAAAGCACTCTACACAGGCACTTAAAACTTCTACAGGCAGTTGGGTACTTTTGTAGAGCTGCAGCAAGGCTTCTGGGTCTTGGGACACTAAGTACTCATAAAGTTCTTTGTAGGTTTTGATTGCCTGCTCGAACTCTAGTGATGACTTAGGCAGCTTTTTGACTTCTGACTTAGAAGCTGACTGTTTAGCCTTAGCAATCTTTTCAGAGTCGAAAGGAACTGCTTTTTGGGGTTTTTTAGGTGGTTCTGTAGGAGTTTCTGCCACTGTTTCTTGCTGAGAAGAAAAGCTAACCCTTCTTCCGTGGTGTTTGGGGGCTGTTAAGTGTTGTGTCTGCTTAGAAATTTGCTCACTAAGTAACTTAACTACTTGTTGGTATTCTTGCTGAGCTGCATAGTTCTTAGGGTCGAGTTCTGTTACCTTTTTAAGGGACTCAACAGCTTTTTCTAAGTCTCCGCAGTTTTTGTGAGCAATTCCTAGTCTGTAGTGAGACTTTAAGTTGTCAGGATCAAACTTAAGGGCTTCTTGGCAGTCCTGGACTACTAAAGTATTGCAGTCTAACTTAGAGTTAGCCAAAGCCCTGTTGTTGTATAGGTTAACAAGCAAAGCAACTGCACCTGGATTTTCCAGTAAGTTGTGGAACTCTTCTGTAAGGATCTTAATAGCAGCTGTGAACTCCAAAATAGCTTTGTCAAGGTCGCCTTTTTTAAACAAGTTATTGCCTATGTTCTTCATTTGCTCTGCTCTAGCAACGATGCTTTGGGTGTTGGTGGCTTTAGAAACTGCTTGTTTTTCTCCTTCGTGGTTTAAGTGTTGTGCATAGCGTTGGAGTGCTTGTGAAGCTTGCATGTTGCTAGGGTCTAGTTCTTTTACCTTTATCATGTCAGCTTTGGCTGCTTGGATCCTTTCTAAGTTTTCACTAGATAAAGCACGTCTTAAGTGTGCTTTGATAAGGATGTTGGTGTTGCTGGGTTTCAGATTCAAAGCAGAACTGGAGAACTCGATTACTTTGTGGTCTTCAGAAAGCTGATAGTAACAAAGAGCAATGTTACTGTACAGGGCAGCTTTAGTGTTGTTAAGCAAGTCAGTGTCTTTAGGAGTTAAGTTGACTAGTTGCTTTAAGGCTTCTGAGTAAGAGTTAATGGCTTCGTGGTACTTTCCGTTTTGGTAGAGTTTTATGGCTTGGGCTTTGATGGTTTCAGCACTTTTAAGCACGTCACTGACTACTTCTGAGCTGTCGAACTGGTCCTCTTCTTGACTGCTTTCTTCTTGGTCGCTTTCTTCTTCAATTTGGATTTTTTGGAACTCTTCTTCGTCTTCTTCTTCAACAATGCTTATTTTTTTGAACCCCCCGGTTTTTCTTACTTCGTCTCGGCACTTTTTGAGGTCAGCGTTTACTTCAGCGTTGTCGGGAAACTGCTCGATTACGTACTCGAAGTCTTCAAGTGCCTTTCTGTACTCTTGAGTTGCTAGGTAAGCCTTGCCTCTTCGGTTCCTGGCTTTAATGTAGTTAGGATCGAGTTCTAGAGCTTTGTTGCAGTCTTCAATTACAAGTTGGTACCTTTTTTGGTTTAAGTAAGCTAGAGCTCGGTTGGAGTACACAGCTGAGTTTTTGGAGTCAAAAGAAAGAGCTTTGGTGTAGGCTTCTACAGCGTCTTGGTACTCTTTAGCCTTCATAAAGTCGTTTCCTTTTTGCTTTTCTTCTTCAGACTTTTTCCAGGCTTCCATTGAGGACTTGTCTTTTTCTATGCTGAGTATTTCAGCTTCCCAGTCTTCTAGTTCTTTTTGCACAGCTTGTTTTTCTTCTTCAGAAATTTGGTTTGAAGGCAATATCCTGCTTAGTTCTTACGCTGAAGGGTGCAACTCTGCGATTTTTTCCGTGATTGCTTTTTCTAGAGCTTCAAACCCGCCTTCTTGTTGTAAGGCTTTAAGGGCTTTTCTGAGCTCTGAAAGTTTACTGGTGGACTTTACCCAGTCAAAGTCTACTTTGGTTATATCGAAGTCTGAGTGCCTAGCTCTAGGATCCATAACTATTATAATTAGGAACTCTGAGCATAGATTAAATGAACTCTAAATCCCAAACAAACCTTTCTGGACTTTCGTCAGAGTCCGAGAGTTCCGAAACGCCTGAGAAAGAACTTTTAGAAATCTACCGCAAAAGATTCGTGAGAGGCGAAGCACAGTACCTTGTGAAATGGGCAGGAAGCACCCAGTGTGACTGGGAAGATAAAAGATCTCTCAAACACTGGAGCACAAGGTTAAGTAACTTCGACCACCAACTTCTACAAGAAATCAAAAACCAAACTCAAAAGTATTCAGAAACCCTCCAAAAAGCCCCTCAAAAGGATTCCCAAAAAGATGCCCCTAAAATGCCCCAAAAAAGAGACCCCCCCAAAAAGGATATCAACAGTTTCAGAAAAAACGCCAAAAAATTATTATCCACAGTAAAAACAACCACTCCCAACCTAGAGAAAGACACTCCTGTCAAAATACTAGGCTGCAAAGAGTCTACCAACGGAATCCAGTACGCAGTGGTTTTTCGGTCTAAGGCCCAAAAGACACTTAAGCCTTTTGTTGTCAGACAAGACTACTTAAAGACCAAAGCACCCAAACTTCTCAAAAACTTTATTTTCCAAAGCATTACTTAATAATAACTTCAAATGGATTCCAACAGATCTCCTTCACCTATCTCGAAAGCTCCAAGTGGGTCTTCTAAAGGAGCTGCACCTAAGTCCCAGGGAAGGTCTTCGCCCAAACTCCAAGACGCTTCTTTTAACTCCCAAAAATCCAACAAAGTTTCTGCTCCCAACAAGTCGTTTGTGTCTAACCAGTCACACCAAAAAGAAGACCGAAAGCAAGACGAAAAACAAAGCACCTTTATGACCCAAAACCAAGTAGTTGAGAAAAACTCTGAGTCCTCTCACACCGTCAATGAGCTTTTGTTCCCTGGAGGCAAAGTAGCTAAGCTTATCAAACTGCCCAACCCCAAGTCCAGAGACCTTAACTTCACTGAACTACTTAAGAAGTGCGGAATCACCCAACCCACACCAGTCATACTACTTTCAGGCTTTGAAGGTGACATTAGGAGTCGGTTACTTGTAGGCGTAGCTCGTGCAGCTTTCAGCACAGACGCTGTAATAGTTGACAATGGGCTCAAAAGCGGAATTGAAGTGGCTTGTTGGCGCAAGAAAGTCAAACTTTTAGGAGTGTGCCCTGAAGAGCAGATAGTGTACCCAACCAAAGCTTCAGGAGGAGACAGACTAGGAGAAGTGTCAGCAGGGCATTCGCACTTTTTCATGCTGGGGTCCAAAGGAGACAAGATGCGCTGGGACTCAGGAGTGCTTTTTAAACTAGACTTGATGGAGCGCATCCGCAAAGGAAGGGGTGGGGAGTCCTACACCTGCAAAGGACTGTGTGTACTCGTAGGCGACTCAAGTGCTCACTTGTGGGAAGTGGAGAAGGTTTTGAAAGTAGGGTGGACTTTGTTGGTGCTAGAAACTTCTCCGATAGGAAGGGATATTGCAGGTTTGCTTAAAGGACAACAGTCTTCTTTGCCGCAGTCTTTTCAACAAGCTTTAAAGGCAGGAAAGGTGTTTTTGTTTCCAGAAGAAGGCACAGCAGAGCACTTAGCTTCAGCAGTCCACCTGCACTTGGTGTTATCGCTTTAGATGTAAAAACGCATTAGTTATTATACGGGCTCCCTGTATTTGATTGGCTCTAAAAACCTATTGAGTTCTTGGTCTTCGGACTGACTGTTAGTTGTATTAATGAAAGGGGACCTAGGAGTGGTTTTGTAGTTGTCTACTGCGTAAGAAGAGGGTTTGAAGGCTAAAGGAGTGTTGGTGGTTGTGGAGGGTTTGTAACTTGACATGTAAGCTCCTTTGGTTTTTTCTACTTCGTTGAGTCTGTTGTTGAGCCACTGAATAGTTGAACTGTTGCTTTGCAAGCTTTTCTGGGCTTCTTCTAGTTTGGTTTTGAGTTCGTTGATGGTCCGGTTTAGTTCGCTGATTTCGTCGTTCTTTTTGTCAAGTTCGCGTTGAGATGAGTAAGTCTTTTTTTCAGTAGAGTCGATTTGTTCTTGCTTCTGTTGGATAACATGTTCTTGTTGAAGGACCACTGTGTTTTTAAGCTTAAGTTTTTGCTTGTAAGACTTCAGTTCGCTTTGGAGCTTGTTGATTATAGAGTTGCCTTTGTTGATTTCAGTGGTTGACTGAGTTAACTTGTCTTCGTACTTAGCAATTGTGGACTTGAGCATGGACACTGTTTCTTCTTGGTGGCCTTTGTACTCAGCATTGCTGTCTAATTGGGCTTGGAGTCTTTGGTTGATTTCTTCTTTGTCTTTGAGTTGTCTTTCTAAGTTCTGAACTGTAAGACGCAGTTCGGTTAGGGTTTTTTCTTGTTCGAACTTAGTGGAGTCAAGGTTCTTAGCCGTGCCTCTTAAGTGGTCTAGTTCGTTGTTAGCTAAGTCTAACTCGTGTTGCAGTTGGTTAATTTTAGCTTTGTTTTCTCTTTCTTGGCTTTCTAGGTTATATTTAACACTTGTTAGTTCGCTTAGTTGGGCAGCTTGGGTGTCGACTTTCCTAAACAAGTCGTTAAGTTGTTTGTCATACTTTTCTTCTAAAGACTTTTTTTCTTGTTCGTAGCTGTTTTGCATTTTAGACTGGTTTTCGAGCATTTGCTCTTTGAGAGCAGTTAGTTTTTCTTGTTCTTGGAGTCTTCTGTCTTCTAGTTTCCTGTCTAGTTCGCTTTTTAAGTTTTCAAACTGGCGGGAAACTTCGTAGTACTCAGCTGTTTTGGACTGCAAAGACTCTTCACAGTGTCTGAGTTTTTCGTCAAGGTCTTCGTTGCTTGCTTTGTACTCTCTGAGCTTCTCAGCAAGGTGTTTTTTCACAATTTCGTCATTGGCACTCCTGAGTCTGAGTGAAAGGTGAGTCAGTTGTTTGAACATGTTGGTTTCGATGATGTTTAAGTTAGCTTCGAACCCTGTGCCTCTGTCCATAGTACATATAAACTTAGGAGCTTCGTCTTTGCGTGCACACATTTCAAGTAGTTCAACCAGTTTGTGCGGAAAGGTCAGGAAGTCAACTAGAATAGCTTGTTCTTGCTTGAGAGTGTGGAATTCAGACTCGCCGCACTGCAGTGCGAACAAGAAAAAAGGGTCAGCTTCATCAGTTACTTCAATGTTAAGTGTTTGATGGTGAGTGCCTCCTACTTGAGTCATAGAAATCGAAATGTTGAGGATTGCTGCACGCTCCTCACGGTCTTGACTTTTAATTCGCACAGGAACTTCTACTGTTGCTGGTTCAAAAGTGTCGTAAACCCTCATTTCAGATATTGAATGCGTTCGATGGAGCGAGCTGCTCGATGAGTACCGCTGCATATTTAAATTATTATGAAGTTCTTTAACTAAAAGCCGATTTAGTGTTATTAGAGTTTGGATCGCTTTGAGGAGTTACTGCTGTAACAACGTGTTGGTTGCCTTCGCGGTTAAGTACACTGATCTTGTAGATCAGTCTCAAACAGGTGTATATGATGTTTAAAAAACTACAAACTACTGAAAAAGCAAATGGCAGAGTAAAGTCATTCACTTTAGAGCTGTTGTAGCACTGAAGAACTATCTGAGGAATAGACTCTCCAAATATAACTAAGTTCCCAGTAGTTTTGCTTAAAGAGTCTATGGCTTCAAACCTTTCTCTGGAAGGTTTTGACTTAACTGTATAAACACTTAGCAGTATCAAAAACACTCCTGGTGGGTCAAGTATTGCGTGCAAAAAATTAAACCCTAACTTCAGTAAAGGGTTCACTTGTTTTTCACTGTAAAAGTGAATTAAAGGGCTTGCAAAAGAGCAAAGCAAAACAACTAGTGCAGGAAAAAACAAAAAGCCCAAAGTAAAGTAGTACACAAGGTCACTGTCGAACTCTTGAGTTAGTAAATACCAAATAGTAGTTGAGAACTCCAAAACTCTAAAGAGCCCTGTAATGGCTAAGTAGCACGACTCTGATTTTAAACCCATTTTTAAATTACCAGAGACTTTTGAGTTTTTGGATAAAGTCTAATTTAATCATTGCAATTCTGGCAGGAAAGTACACAAAGTACTCAAACTTTGCTTTGTGCACCCCAGCAACTATGGACCTGTATAACTCATAAGCTTCAGTAGTGTTTTGGTCCACTCCTAAACCCCTTTCTTTCATGTAACCCATTGAAAACACAGCTTCTGGGTAAGTTTTTGCCTGCAAGTAGTACTCGTAAGCCTCTTCAAACTCTAAACGGCTATACAGTATGTTGCCTAGCTTCAAAAAAGGCCAGTCCGACTTAAACATTTGAGCTGCAACTAAGTAAAAACTCCCTGCACACTCCTCAATTGCAAGTCTGCACTTGAAAAAAGGCAACTTTTGTTCCCACATGTAACCAGCACTTAACTGGGCGTTTTCAAAGCCTAAAGTTGCTCCCAGCGCATAAGTTAAGTAAGTTCCCTGGTAGTCTTGGTACTTATAAAAACTGTAAGCCCTCGAAAGCTTATGGGCTAACTCTCCTTTTTGCCAAACTTGTCTGAAGAGCTCCATAGCTTCTCTACAGGACTTTTCCACTCCCATTCCGTTCAGGTACATAAGTCCTAAGTTGTACTTGGCAGCAAAGTGCCCAGCCTCCGCAGCACTTAAAAAGTACTTTATGGCTTCTTGGTAGTTTTTCTCTACAGTTTCGCCGTTTAAGTAAAATACTCCTAAGTTACTATTGCTTTCAGGGTCGCCCAAGTCAGCAGCTTGTTTTATGTACTCAAAAGCTTTTTGTTTGTCAACAGGCACTCCTAGTCCGTTTAAGTACATGTAGCCTAGGCCGTTTAAAGCGTGAGCAGACCCCATTTCTTTGGCCTTTTCAAAGTAATCGAAGGCTTTGGTTGTGTTTTGGGGAACTCCAATTCCGTTTAGGTAAAACACAGCAAGGTTTTCAAGAGCTTGGAGGTTGTTTTGTTGCCCAGCTACTTGGTAGTAGTTCAAGGCTTGGTCTACGTTCCTTTCTAACCCGAAGTGAGGATTCCCAAGTAAGTGGTTTTCAGCAATGTTTACGAAGCCTTCAGGGTCTTCTTCTATAAACCTTTCGTAAAGTTTAAGAGTGTTTTCTCCAGAGTTAATAGTCATTTCTTCTTCAAACAACTTGCCTACCCCTACAAAAGAAGTTCCTCTGCTTGTAATGTACTCGATTGCTTCGTTCGCCAGCACTGCTGAATGGCTAGCTAAGTTTTCGCAGTGTCCACAGTCGTCCACCTTTGGAAAAAGAGCTGTTTTCAGAAAAAAAGGACTTTTGATAGTATGAGAGTTAACGCAATGAGTGTAAGCTGAAACCACAGCAGCTCTTCCTAAAGAAGACCCCTTTGCTAGGCTTTCTAGGTAGTACCTTTGGAAGTCATCTTTACCAAACTCAAAGTCTTCAACTAGCTGTGAGTGCTGCAAAATAAACCCTAAAAAGAAAGCAGCGTCTTTGCTTCCAGCTTTGTAAGCCTCTTCAAACAAGTTAAATGCTTTTTGGAAGTCACGCTTGAAAGTTCCTTGTGAGTTAAGCAGCAAAGGGTCTTTGTTGGGGTTTGAAGGTGCTACTGGGACTCCGAACAACCAGAACTCTGCTAACTTGGACAAAACTTGTGGGTTGTCTGATGTTTTTTCTAAAAGTGATCTGATTTCAGTGTAGTTGGAAGACTCAGAAGAGTAGTTTTCCAGCAGTTCAGAAACTTCTTCAAAACTATCTAAGCTCCAAACAGCAACTATAACCCAGCTAATTAATATCATTATATTACTTGTACCTTAGCACAGAAATGTCCTTGAAAGTTTTGCGCTTTTCATTGACTTCTTTAACGTAGTTGTCAACTTTAGCAATTAGTGCTTCAAAACTAGCAGTTTCGTCTTCGTCGACATACTGTTCTTGCTGGTGTTTTTCTTTCAAAGCCTTCAAAGCTTTTTCTACAGGGCGTTCTGGAATAATGCGTTCGGCAGCTTTGGACCTTTCTTCTTGTTTAACTGAAAGTTTGTCTTTGGCTGTAGAATCCCTTACGTAGACTTTAGAACTAGAGCTGTTGTACTCCCAAACACCTGGAGGCAAAACGCTTTCAGAGTTGTCTTTAGTTTTGACAAGACCAGGTGACTCTTTGTGGAAGTACTCTGGAGGTTTCATTTTCGACTTGCCCATGTCTAGTTCTTCGCGGGTTTCTTTTTTGGGCTGTTGCGGGTTCTGTGAAAGCAAGGCTTGCATTTCGTAGCGGAACATTAAGAACTCGTCTCTCATGCCTTCGCTTATTTCGTAAACAGGTTCTTGGATAATGTTTTTGAGAACAGCTTTCATGTTGATGTACTTAGGCAGTAGTTGGCTTCTTAACTGAGGCATCTTCAGTAGTACTTCGTTGAACTCGTCAAAAGTAATGAGACCGTCTTCTTTCATGCACTTGCTTTCTAAGTTGCCTACGCTGCGCATTGCCCACTCGTACCTCCTCATAGCTCTTTCGCGACTGAGTTGTTCCAGAAGCACTTTGCTTCCTATGCTGATGTTGGTAGTTTCGCTAATAAAAATCCTTTCAATGACTTCAATCATCTTGTAAATCTCTTCAGGACTTAAACACCCGTCTTCATCTACGTCAGTGAGTTTAAACACCAGACGGAGTTTTTCCTCGTAAGAAGCCCTCGACAACAGAGTGAGTGCTATTATAATATCGTGCAAGTCTATTTTGTCGTCTAGAATTTCAGTTTGTCCTCTGTCTGAGTACTTAACCATGCCAAATCCTTTTTAAGTTTTACTTTTGAAAAGCTGAACAGGAATGTTTTCACTCTCTAGCTCAAAGTGGTTCATGATGATGCTGATGAACTTTTCTTTTTTGATTTTCCCGTTTTTTGAGTTGGATCCTTCGCGGAAAACCCTCCAGATTGCTAGAATCTTATCAAGGTTCGAAACTAGTTAAAGCTTACTTTGTTTCAAGAACTCACTGATCTCTTGGTCCGAAGGAAAAGTTGCTGAGAACCTAGTTTGTTTAGTTGTCTTAAAACGTTCCATTATAAAGCAGCAACTCGTTAAAAATTCCTATGGAACAAAAGATGTACCAACTTCCTCCAAAAGCTGTCATATTCAAAATTATTGACCAGAATGCCAACTCTATAGTCGACAACTACACTGCCAAGAGTCACTTCAATTGGAACCAAAAAAAGAACCCACAAAAAAGTGTAAGCAGTTCCCCTGCTAAGACTCCAAAACTTCCACAAATAAAAAAGTTTGAGTTTGAAACTGCTCGTAAGGTCAGAAACAGAATTTATCTGTCTGCTCCCAGAAGGAGGAACGAAGCTCTGAATAAAACCCTAAGAATTTACTTAAATAAATAATGAACCAACTTTCCCAGGGCCTCAGTTCTAAAATAACTGCTGAACAAGTAATCACAGATGTAGTCAGTGTGGTCAAAGAGCTTTTTGAAAATGCTGTTGACGCTAAAGCTACTCACGTTACAGTGTCCTTACTTAACTTTGGGCTCCAGGGACTAGAAGTCACTGACAACGGTTCAGGCATCCCTTCCAGCGACTTCCCACTGCTTTGCAAAGACAACTGCACTTCTAAAATGAGTAGTTTCGAAAACATAACTCAAGTCAGCACTTTGGGGTTCCGAGGCCAAGCCTTGGGGTCTTTAGCTAAAATGGCTTCTGTGCAAATAACTACGCGCCATTTCTCAGCTGAAGTAGGGCACACTCTCCAGTTCGACCACCAAGGCGAAGTCCTTGATAAGTGCTCACTGAGCAGAGAAGTGGGCACTTCTGTCAAAGTCACTAACTTATTCAACTGGATGCCTGTACGTAAAGAAAACCTCACTAAACGCAAAACTTTTTACTTAAAGAAAGTGCAGAAACTCATAGAAGCTTACTGTTTAGTTCACACTGACAAAAAGATTAAGTTGTTGCACTTACTCGACAAGAAAAAGGATGTGCTTATAGACTCAGTGCCTTGCAAAGCTACAAAGGACAAGGTTTCTATGCTGTTTGGAAGGGAGTTTGCTAAGCACCTGGAAGAGTTTAATTTGACTTGTGGAAGCACTCAAGTAACTGGGTTGTTTTTAAGAATTGACTCCCAGACGAGCCTTGCAGGTCAGTTCCAGTTTTTGTTTGTAAACTCTAGGTACGTGTCTGCTCCACCCAACCTGAAGAAAGCAATTTCAGCTATAGTTAAGGAATTCACCAACAAAACTCCTAATTATCTTATCAAAATAGAAGGCAACTCCTGTGACTTTAACTTAACTCCTGACAAAATGGAGGTTTACTTGGACAGAGAAGAGGAAATTGTTTTAAAAATCAAAGAACAGATTCTAAAGCTGTGCTCGCAGAGTGAGTTCAACGACACAAGTCAACTTAAAAGAAAAAAGTCCTCTGTCCAAGAAACACCTAAAAAAGCTAAGTTAGACACTGCTCCAACTAAAAAGTTCGATATAATAAAAAAAACTCCTAGGGCCTCGAACAGCTGCATTTTAGAAAGCAGTGACTTTAAAGCCAATCCTCAGTCAGTACTTGCTTTAGAAAGTGGAGTTAAGATAGGCCCTCAGCCAGTGCTTAGTTTAGAAGGTGGAGTTAAGATAGGCCCTCAGCCAGTCTATACTCCAAAGGCCACTCCCCAACTAAGCACTTCAGAAGTTGCTAAACTAACTTTCCAAGAACCCACTACCAAACAACTAAAATGGGACATAAAAGACGCCTTACCTCAAAAACCAAACACACAACCAGTTCCACTGAACCTGCCTTCTGGGTGCTCAGTCAGCAACGAGTCCCCTGACACAGACTTGGCAGCTCTTGCTTCGCAGTTCAAAAAGTGTTACTTTTCAGAACTAAAAATAATAGGTCAGTTCAACAGAGGTTTTATTCTGACTCTACTGCCTTCCACTCAAGACTTATTTATAATTGACCAACACGCAGCCAACGAAAAGTACCTTTTTGAAACCCTTCAAAAAACAACTACTATCCACAAACAAAACCTCCTCAAACCCATAAAGCTGAACTTAGACCTTCCTGACCAAATCCTCGTCAAAAAGTTTATGCCTGCCTTTGAGCACAACGGGTTCTGTTTAGAAGATCGCACTCAAGGCATATGGGTAACAGCTTTGCCTTACTCTAAAAACTCAGTTTTCAAACTAGATGACTTGTACGAAATGATCAACAAAGCAAGAGAAATAGGCTGGATGCAAGACTTAGAAAGCCTGGCAAAACTCATAAGGCCTTTTAAGTTCAGAAGCTTGTTTGCTAGTAGAGCTTGCAGAAAAGCAGTTATGATCGGTGACGTGCTTGACTTTAAAACCATGACTTCTATAGTCAGAAGTCTTGAGGACCTTGAACAGCCTTGGAATTGTCCCCATGGAAGACCTACTCTGAGGTTCCTCAGGAATGTTTCTCCTTGTGTCCCTCAAAGCACTATTAGCTTTGAAGGGATTAAAAAGTTCATAATTTAAGTGTAGAGATAATTATGGAAGGTGAGTACCAAAACCTTAAACTGGAAGAATTAAGAGACGGACCCCTTAAAGACCGCAAGTGCACTGATGTGCTTTTCTTGTTGGTGTTTCTGGCGTTTTTCACTTCAATGGTTGTGATAGGGTTTGTGGGATTTTCCAAAGGAGACCCTGATTTGTTGATTTACCCTTATGACTCCGCTGGGTTCCAGTGCGGGCGTCCCAGCACGCATACTAAGGACTTCAATTACTTGTATTACGTAAATCCCGACTCAGATGACAAAACCACTGTTTGTGTTAAGTCTTGCCCTAGTGGTTATGGAGATAATGTAACATTCTACCGAACTCCTTATGTGATTTCTCGCATTTTAGAAGATGGGAATTACAATTTGACTTTCAAAGAGGATTTAGATAGCAATAAAACATATAGCAATATAACAATCGCCTCCAGCAGCTTCCTGAAGCACTTCTGTATCCCTAAAGATTACGAAGACGAGATTACAGGGCAAATCAACTATGACAAACTCCAGCAGTGGGCAAGGGACATAACTGTTTGCTGGACAATGGTGCTGGGAGTGTTTGCAATAGCAGTAGGAGTGTCAGTTATATACCTAGTTCTGCTGAGGTACTGTGTAGGAGTGGTGCTCTGGGGAAGCATTTTCTCAATAATAGGACTACTAGCTCTAGGCGGGTACTTGTTTTACGAAAAAGGAGAAAACGACTACAACGGGTCGAAAGACGACAACTCTAAAGACTTCATGAAAGGCATGGGAATCACTCTTTTCATTTTGGCAGGAATAGCCTTACTAGTTACTTTGTTGATGTGTAACCGCATTAGGTTGGCTGTTGCCATTATGAAAAGCGCAGCTATTTTCTTCAAGGATGTTTGGGAAATAGTGTTTGTGCCTGTTATTTTCTTCTTCATCAGTGCGATTTTCTTGGTGTTTTGGGTGTTAGCTTTGGTATACATATACACCTCAGGAACTATTCCCCAAGAAGACAAGTACGAGCCAATTAACTCTATTGACTGGGACAACACTATGAGGAACTCTTTTTACTTTGAGTTGTTGGGAATCATTTGGATCATTGCTATCAAAATAGCACTTGTGCAATTTATAATTGCTTTTGCTTGCAGTGTATGGTACTTCTACCAAGACAGAGAGAAAAAGCACGACATTGTTTGTGAAGGAGTTAAGTACGCACTTTTCAAGCACTTAGGCTCACTTGCTTTAGGGTCCTTTTTACTAGCTACTGTTTGGATGGTCAAGTGGATGCTTCACATAATTACAGAGAAGCTCTACAAAGAAGAAGCAGAAAACCGGGTACTACAGTGTCTTTGTGGCTGCGCCAAGTGCTGCGTTGACTGCTTTGAAAGGTTTATAAAGTTTTTGGACTCCCATGCCTACATCAGAATTGCTTTGACGGGGGAGGGCTTTTGCGAAGCTGCACAGAACGCAATGGGAATGGTAGTGATGAATGCAGGGAAGTTTTTGGCACTTTCAGGAGTAGGAGGCATTTTTCAGTTGCTAGGAAGAGTGTTTATAACGGTGGTTTCGGCTTACTTAGGTTACTGGATCATAACTAACTCAGACCACTACAGTGAAGAAATCAACTCACCAGCTCCGCCTACAGTGATTTTTGTAGTATCCAGTTACTTAGTAGCTTCCATGTTTATGAGCATTTACGAAGTGGCTGCAGATACAATTATCCAAGCCTACATTTTGGACCACACTCTGCACAAAGGCCAGCCAGTGTTTGCACCTGAGCCCATCAAAGAGTTCATGGAAGAGCATTCATAACTTAATAAATTACAAGTATTAAAGCAAAGAGCAGGAGTTTTGTGAGTCTTGCAAGCACATACAACAAGGTCTGTTGTGTATGTTTTCGCTTTCAAACTGTATAGGGTGTTGAGGTCTACTACTGCCAGTGGTTTCTTCGTCTTTTTTGAGTTCTTTGTTTATAGCAAAGATTCCTTCGATGTTTTCATCCAGAGACTTATCACTTTCAAAGCCTACAAAAGCTTTGTCTAAAGGAAGATCGTCTGGACATAAGATAGAAGACGCTTGCGAAAAAAAGGAGTTCGGTTCAGGGTTGTATATGTTTTGGTTAAAAGAATGCGACAAGTCTAGTGAGTCTGAGTCAATTGATGCTTGCTTTGAGCTTTTCTTGGCTTTTCCTTTAGAAGTTTTATTTGCGGGCATACAATAAATATGAAATACCTTATATATTAAAATACCGAACAGCAACAGGCTTTTTTATTACTTGTTTTCTGAGGTTTTTGAGAAGTACTTAATTCTAGTCTTTTTGGAGCCTCTTGTGAAGGTGCTTGCAAACATGCTTGTAAAGGCCGGTCTTCCAAGTCCACTTCGTAAAAGCTAGACTCGTTGCGACTAATCACTATTTCGTAACTCCCTTCATGTTCAGCATCGAGTCTTTCAACTGGCACTGCCATAATAACTTAATATTAGGCAATATGAGTAAGCGTATCAAAAAGATAAAGCAACTCTCAAGCAGCAAGGTCGTAGACCTCTACACCAAAGAAACCATGGACCTGCAGAACTGGCACACCTACGAGCAAGCCCACTTCCCCTGTGTTATCACAGGAGAACTCCACTCTTGGCCTGCTTTGGCAAAATGGCGCCCTCCTTGGACCCGCCTTGTTCGCAAAATAAACCCTATAGAGCCTTTGGACATCGCAGTGAGTCAAGAAGAGTTTTCAGGAGCTGCTAAGTCCCAGTCTTACGAAAGTTTAGGGTTCAAAGAGTTTTTGATGCTTAGCGAGCTAAATGCAGAGGAGCCTATAAACTTCTACATGGCGCAGTGCCCTATAATGTCTTGGGACAAGTCTGCTGAAGAAACAGCTTTGCGTCCTTTGCTAAGCGACATCAGACTTCCTAAAGTTTTGAAAGGCAAACACCTGCAAGTCAACATGTGGATGAACCTGAGCCCAGTGAAGTCTGCTTTCCACTACGACTCCTACCACAACTTTTTGTGTTGTGTGCACGGAAAGAAACTCATTACCTTAGTGCCGCCTAACACTTTAGTGAAGTCCAACCCTCTTTTTTCAGAGTCTTATAACCACCTTGAGTCAAGTCTTCCTAAGCATGCCAGCAAACTCCAAGTTAGTTTGCTTCCAGGGCAAGTGTTGTTTATTCCAGAAGGCTGGTGGCACCACGTAGAATCTGCTCCAAACACAGTAGCTATTAGTTTTTGGTGGAAAGGAGTTGACCAGGACAAACTGACAGACAAAGCTAGAGGCTTGATAGACCTTTACATCTGCAAAGGCACACTTAGACGACTCACACTTAGGTACGCACACCACTTAGTTTCTAAAGAGGCCAAGAAACTCCCAGGTTTAGAAAAAGTTGCTTTGAAAAACTTAAGAGACGGAGACACAGAGTTCATCCTTGAAATAGTCAAGGATACCCACTCCTTACTTATATTGCACGTAAAAGCCAAATAGGAAATACCCGTAGTTGCTCTCAAAAGGTTACTCGTAAGACTGAGACACGAAAACTTACTGTTTGAGTTTGTTTCAAACTTAAGTCCTGAAGGGTGCTTTATGCTCACAGAAAAACTAGAAGAACTAGACAAACGAGAAGACTCAGAGGAGTTCCACGCAGAACTCTGGGGCCCTTTAGAGGATCCCAACCAAATAATTGACTACTTGCTTTTTCACAGGTCGGAGTTCCTCAACAGAGCCTTTACTAAACTTCTAAAGTATATTTTCTAATAAAAATGAGTCTTTCTTCATTGTACAACCAAATTGAAGCTTTGGAACACTCAATTTCTACCATTGAAGAGAAGTTAGAGGAGTTCCACCCTCCTGTTAGGATTTCTAACTACTTCAGAAACTCCAAAGAAGTCAAAGTTAGTTTTGTAGCAGGCCAAAAATTAGGAGGTCACAGTGATAAAGTTCACTCGGTGTGCTGGGCACAAGGGCCTTCCAACTCCATTTTTGAGTACTTGTTTGCTAGCACTTGCGCAGACTCCAGTGTGATTCTTTGGAACAGCAAAACTGGCACCCCTGTTTGCAAGTGGGTAATTAAGGAAAACGCTACACTTGTCTCTTCTGCCTTTGAAAAGTGCTCGGGGGAGTTACTGGCTACTTCGAGCTTTGAAGGTTCAGTGTACATCTTCAAAATAGGGTTCCACAAGAAAAAACCTGACATCAAGCAAAAACCTATTTTTACATTCAAGGCACACGAGTCTTATGTTTCTTGTTTGAGCTTTTTAGGAGCTACTCACTTACTAACTGGCTCAGGCGACAACTCAGTGAAGCTCTATGGACTCCCTGAGTCACAAGAACCCCTTAAAGTGTTTGGAGAACACACTGAAGATGTGATGACTCTTGATACTAGCTCTAGTTCTCCATACCTGTTTTTGTCAGGCTCTTGTGACTCCTCAGTCAAGTTGTGGGACATTCGCTCTGGATCCTCAATAACTACTTTTAAGTCGCATAAAGGCGACGTAAACGCTGTTAAGTTTTTAGAGGGGTCTCAGAACAGCTTTGTGTCGGCAGGGAGTGATGGGTGCTGTTTGCTCCAAGACTTAAGGGCTTTGAGGCCACTTGGAATGTACGAAGCACCAGCAAGCATTACTTCGCTTGACCTGAGTTACAGTGGAAGAGTGCTTGTAACAGGGGACTCCGAAGGAGACATGCGTGTGTGGGACTTAATGAACGAGCAGCAAAGTTTGCAAGTGCTGCCAGCACACGGCCTTTGCGTGACAAGTGTTAGTTTGGGCCGTGAGTGTCTTGCTACTTCGGGGTACGATGGGTTTGTTAATTTATGGAGTGTTGTAAGGTCTTTGTAATTCAAGCCGGAATATTCAAAATGGAAAAGAAACAAACGCTCTTTAGAAAGATCACAGGAATAAAAACCCCCTCTACTATTAAAAAGTACCTAGCAAAAGCAAGTAACGACTTAGAAGAAGCAGTTTCTTTGTACTACGACGAAAACCCAGCCTTGATTTTAAAGCGCAAAGTCCCGGTTAGCACACACAGTAAGTACACAGGTTCAATGCGCTCAGTTGTGTTGTCTTCGTCACGCACAAAGGTCTTAAGTAACCAACAACTAATATTCAGGCCTACTAAAATAGTAGTTAAAAAGAAAAAAGAAAAGACAGACACTACTATACGAGTTGCTCTTAGCCAAAACTCCATTAGCATGGGGAAGCTTCCCCAAAGGGTTTCGGAGTTTCTGCACCCTCTTTTAGTTGCTGGCTTTATAGAAATAGAAGGGTCAGTTCTAGAGTCTAAAGACTTAGACTTACTTGACTCAGTTAAAGTTTCAATAGGAGTTTACTTAAAACCTTCTGCTTTGAGTGACCCTAACTCTGAAGACACTGAAAGTTGCTTCCAGCAAAGAGAAGCCTTTGTGGAGCTGTTCAAAGCTCTAGAACTCCCTAAAGTTCAAAGTGCTTTGAGAAAAGAAGTTCAAACTTTCCAAGAAATCCAGGAGTGCACCCAAATCTTAGAAGACCAAAAACACAAATGCCTAGAAGGCCTAAGCAACACGGAGTTCCCTGAAATGAATCCTCCTAACTCCTTTAAGACAAGTTTGTTTAGGTACCAGAAACAAGCACTTGCTTGGATGGTCGACAAGGAAACTGAAACTTTTGGGCAGTCCCACGAACTACACCACCTATGGGACGAGTACCAACTGGAGGACGGAAGTTCTTTGTACTTCAGTCCGTTCACAGGAAGAGTTTCTGAGGTTTTTCCTAAGGCTGCAGCTCTTTGCAAAGGCGGAATTTTAGCAGACGAAATGGGGCTAGGGAAAACAGTTATGATGATTGCACTCATACATACACAAAGGGGCTACCAAAGCCTAGGTCCTAAAGCCCAGAAAACAGAAGAAGCAGGGACTTTAATAGTGGTTTCTTTGTCTCTGCTTACTCAGTGGGCTTCTGAACTGGAAACCCACGGCTCTGGACTCAAAGTAGTTGAGTGGCACTCAGCCAAAACCAAAACTATGAAAGACTTAACTAAAGCCAACGTAGTTCTTACTACTTACGGAACTTTAAATTCTGAGTTGTCGCAAAACGGATGCTTGTTTAGGGCAAACTGGTACAGAGTTATACTGGACGAGGCCCACACTATCAAGAACTCAAAAACAACTTGTGCAAAGGCCTGCTTTAAACTCCAAGCCAAAAACAAGTGGGCTTTAACAGGAACGCCTGTGCAGAACTCTTTAGACGACTTGTATTCTTTAGTGAAGTTTTTAGAACTAGAAGCTTGGTCAAACAAACACTGGTGGAGCAAAGTAATCACTGAACCTTTCAACAAAGGAGATCCAAGTGTATATAACACGCTTAGAAGACTGCTTTCGCCTATAATGCTTAGAAGAACCAAAAACACCACCAACAAAGGACTGCCCATAGTCGAACTTCCCCAAATCAACTACCGAACTATACAAGTAGAGATGAGTGAATGTGAAAGGACACTGTATGATAAACTATTTAACAGAAGCAAAGCCACTTTCCAAGAAATATTGCTGGAAGGCAAGTTAAAAACTTCTATAGCTTCTATTTTTGAGTTGATTTTGAGACTGAGGCAACTGTGCAACCACCCCTTTCTAATAACTTCTAAACAGAATGCCATTGAAGAAGTTGACTCTATCATTTCTAAAAGCTGCAACAACTCCTCTGAGTACCTACAAGTAGTTATTGACCAAGTAAAGCAAGGAATGGAATTTGAATGCCCAATGTGCTTAGAAAACGCAGAGGACCCTGTAATCACCAAGTGTGGGCATGTGCTATGCAGACCCTGTGCTCACCGCCAAATCCAAATTAACCGGAACTGTCCTATTTGTAAAACAGACTTGATTTACGCTGACTTAAACTCACTTCCACGTGAAAGTTCTTTAGACCTTTCAGAGGACTGGACTAGTAGTTCTAAGTTAGACGCTTTACTAGACTTACTTAAGCAAGAAGAACCCACTGTAGTGTTTACTCAGTGGACTTCAATGCTTGACATCATACAGCACGCCCTTAGCCTCCAAGAAGTTCCTTGCTTACGTCTTGACGGCAGCCTTAGAAAAACCAAACGACAAGAAGTGATTCAGAAGTTCGAAAGAGAAGGAGGAGTGTTTTTGGTGTCTTTAAAGGCCGGAGGAGTGGGTTTGAACTTGACCAAAGCCAGCAGAGTAGTTATTATGGACCCTTGGTGGAATCCTGCAGTGGAGCAACAAGCCATTGAAAGGGTTTACAGAATAGGGCAACTTAAAGAAGTCACAGCTGTAAGACTCATTTGCAGCAACACAGTTGAAGAAAGAATGGTTGAGTTGCAAAAGTCCAAAAACCAAATGATTGAAGGGGCTTATGGTTACCAGTCCAATATGATGAACCTAGAAAACTTGAAACTTATTTTCAAAGATCTAATAACCGAATAATTACAATTCTCCATAAAGGGGCTAAAAATATGGGCAGAGTAAAAGATAACCACCAACAACCTAAAGAACCACCTCAAAAGTTACCCCCAAATAGTGTTTTTGACTTAGAAACAATGACTTGGAAAACTTTAGACTATTGGCCTAACAAAAAGGTTCCTTACATCAATCCACCCCAGTCGCGACCTCAAAAGTTCCATTTACCACTGCCCACTCCTAAGAGCCAAGAACCCCCAGAGCACATCAAGAACCCTATTGAAACGATGCCTAAACAACTACCTATTCCACAAACTCCCAAATTCCCTAAAAACTACTCCTTGCAAACCCCAGCAACTTACGAGTCCTTGCTAGCCATTAAGGACCCCTTACTGCTGTTTAAAAAGTATGCTTTGATGAAAGGCCTTAAGTTTTCGTTTGCTTTCCGAGCAGCAGACAGAAGGTACCTAACAATAGTGGAACTGAATGGCACAGTAACGCAAGAACTCCAAGACTCAGAGTTCCTTTCAAAGCTTTTAGCTGTGACTCAAGCCTTGCAGACCATTGACAACTACTTTATGAGCACTTGGATACTCCACAACCACAACTTCATTAAAGCCAGTATCAAGAAACCACCAGAAGAAGTTACCTACAAAAGCCTTATGGAAACCCTAAACCCTGTTTGCTTAGTTCAAAAGTACTCAGAAATGACCGAAATGAACTTTGTAGTAATACTTAAAGGAAAACCAGGGAAGTTTTCTACTTTTTTCGAACTTGGAAACTCAATGTCTTTTTTTGCGCACTCTGTAGAGCTAGTTTCGAGTCTGCAGTCTGCTATAGGGGTGCTTCATCAGTTGGAAGGGTACTTTACTTGGGAGTGGGTTAATTCTAATATTAAACATCTGAATTCAGACTAATAATGGCAAACTACTACACTTCAAGACACGACTTGAAGCAACTTTCAATAGGAGTTCCAATTCACCCTGTGATCAGAATAAAGCCCAACCCTGGGAACATTAGAGAAGACTTGAGGATTTACGGAGACCGGATAAGTCTTTTGGACGTTAATAACCGAACTCGGGAAGAGTACGAATGCTCTGACATATTCGATGGAACTCAGCCCCAGCACAGAATGCTTGAACAGATCCTTCCAGGCTACACAAGAGCTCTTCTGGACGGAGTCAACGTTTCTTTCATGGCTATAGGCACTACTGGAACTGGGAAAACCCTGAACATAGACGGAGAAGGGTCTGAGGCTGGAATTATCAACTACATAGTCCAAGGAGTCTTTGAAGCTTTAGAAGAAAAAAAGCACAGAACTTCCCAATCCCACACCGGAGAAACGTTTACTTACTCTGTGAAAATGCGGTACTTAGAAATAGTTGATGAAGAAATCCATGACTTACTTGTGCACTCCAACTCAAGAAGGGGCGAGAGTCTTCAGGTGGTTTTTGACGAGTGGGAAGGACCTAGTGTTGCCAACGCTAGTTGGATTCCTTGCTCAAGTGGCACTCACTTAGTTGACACTTTTACTGCTGCCAATAGGAACAGAGTTAAGTCAGTGTCTGAATTTGGACCTCTTCACGAAAAAGCCACAAGCATCTGCACTCTGGAAATCCTGCAAGTAGGTGAAGACAGAGGGGAAACTAGCGTGCTAGCTTCTAGAGTGAACTTCATAGACACACCTGGTTGGGAAAAACTCAATGAAGACCCTGAAACCCTGCGTATTAGAGAAGGCAACACCATGAACAAAGGGATCTTAGCTTTAGGAGAACTAATTAGGAACATAGCAAACGGGGGAGGAGACTACGTGAACTACAGTGCCTCCATAGCAACTAGCCTAATGAAAGACATTATAGGGGGTAACTCTTTAACCATAGCAATGGTGTGCTTGCAGAACGGAGACATGTTAGGAAGTTCGTTAGTACTCAACTACATGAGGAACCTCCAAAGAGTCAACAACTTCCCAGTAATAAACGACTCAAGGCAAATAGGACTGCTGCGCAAGTACAGAGTTGAGATTCTTAACTTAACCAACCAAGTAGTGTCAACAACACCTGGGGGACCAGAAGGCCACACTCAGCAAGTAGCTGACTTAGAAAAGCAAATAGTCCAAAACAACCTAGAAAAACTCAAGTTTGCAGACGAAAAAGAAGAAGTCCAGCAAAAAATGAGAGAAGTCAAAGAAGGCTACAACAACCTAGTTAGAGAAAAAGCTGAGTTACAAGAAGAACTGATTAGGTCCGAAGAAGAAAGACTCCAAGTGAGCAGAGCACTTGTAGAACTCCAAATAGAAAATGCAAAGTTACTAGAAACCAAAGCAGACTCAGACTACGACGTGAACTCTAAAGTGCTTAGTGCTGAAAACGAAATACTAGCTGCAAACATGAAAGAAGAAAAAGCTTTAGAAGCCATCAACGAAGTGCAGGACAAACTCAAAAAAGCTTTACACGAAAAAAGAGAAATCGAAGTAGAGTTTGTAGCTTTGAAAACGAACTACTTGAACCTTTCAAAAGAACTACAAGAAGAAAAGGTCAAAAACGAGAACTTAAGCATTGAACTAATCAACTTAGTTAACTCCAACAAAGCCCTTTCAGGCGACACTGAAAACCTCAGCAAAACCAAAGACAACATCACCAAAGAACAACAAAAACTAGTTCAGGAGAACCACTACCTTTTAACACAAAAAGAAGAAACCCAAAAGGCTTTGAACGAAGCCTACTCCAAAATAGACAACCTTAAATCAGAACTCATGAAGTACGAACTTAACTTCCAAAAACAACAAATTGAGTTCGACAACAAAAAACTAGAAATCGAAAGGTACTACATAGAAACCCTCAGACAAAGAGAAGCCCAGCAGGGCTCAAGACAAGGCTTCAAAGGCTACCAACAACAGTACGAATCTGAAGATGTTTCTGGACTTAAAAGACAACTTAAAATAGCTCAAAGAAGAATCACAGAACTAGAAGACGACTTAGAAGAAACCAAGAAACACGACTCCAACATGACAGAAGAGTGCCAAAAACTACAAGGACAACTTGAAGAAATGAGGAGCAACTTCAGAGGCAAAATCATGAAAGCTCTAAACGAATCCAAACCCAACGACCAAACACTAAGGACTGCCCGCGAAGAACTCATCAACAACTACAACCAAAGAGAAGCCCAACTCACCCAAGACTTAAACAGAGAAATCTACCAAAACGCACAAAACACCAAAATGATCAGAGGCCTCAGGAACTACGCAAGGAGTCTCAAAAACTTAGCTGAGGACTGGGCACCCAGGGGACAACCTTTGCCTCAAATACTTGTAATGCCTCCAAGTGTGCTTTTGGAAGACCAAGACTTATCTAGTCGTTCTCAAAACCAAGAACTCCAAAAACTGCGCGAAAGAAACACTAAGCTTGAACAAGAGTTGTACACTGTGAAAACCCAAGGCTCCCAACAAAACCTACAAGAAAGAATCCTCAACGAAATAGACTACTTAAAAGGCCAACCTGTAAGTCAGTCACGCCCAGGTTCAGGCAACTACAATGTAGACGTTCTGCGCAAAGAACGCAACCAGTTGCGTGAAGAAAACCGCAAACTCCACAAGCAACTTAGAGAAAGCAGTGGAAAGCAAACTAACCAAGAACTACACTACGAAATCGAAAGACTCAGAAGAAGAGTCCAAGAGTACGAACAAGGCTTTGCAGACATATCAAGCACCTCCTCTAATCCGCAGTACCTCCAAAAGAAGATTAGGTACTTAGAAGAAGTTCTTAAAAAGGTTGAAAAAGAACGCAGTGAGCTGAGTGTTAGGGCAACCATGGCTGAAGAACAACTTAAAAACTTACAAGAACACCTTAACCAGTCAACGCTTTCTTATCAGAAAAAGATTTCTGAACTTAAAAATGCTCTTGGTCAAAGAAACTTTTAATGTAATTTAAGGCAACAAGTACTCTTTAAGGAGGTTTTTTTCTGGTCTCTTGTATTTAATTAAGCCCAAAAAGACCACACACAACACCACCAAAACAAACTTAAGTTGGACTCCTTCGCCCCTTCCAAAACTTATTCCTTCAGCCATTTCGAATTCTTCAAAATACATTATATGGAAGAGTTCCCTAAGGACATGACTGGCACTGTGCGGAAAACAGTTGCAGAAAGAGAAAAACTCACTTTGCTAAAAGGCCAAATGGAAGACGTGTCAGGTGACTTCGAGAAGATGCGTCAAGCCCGAGAAAAAGCCAAAAAGCAACTTGACGACAGGTTCAAAGAAGCTTACTACCAAATCCAGTCAACAAGGGACTACGTCACTGAACAAGGCAAACAAATCAACAACACGCTTAAAGACTTCCAAAACTACTTTAAAGACCAACTAACCAACTTAAAAACCTTCACAGAAGAAAGCTTCCAAAAAGAAAGAAACGACAGAGAAACCCAAAACCAACGCGACAACCAAAGAATGGACCAACTAGAACAACTCATAGAAGAAGAAAAGCAAGAAAGACTCAAACAAACCCAAGACTTACTAGGCCCTGTAACTGAAGGTCTGGAGAAGCTAGAAAAAGACTTTGAAACAGAAAAAAACACTCGCCGCGAAAAAGAAAGAGAATTGCTAGACACCATAGAAGAACAAGTAACTCAAATGAACACAAGAATGGACAAAGAAAAAACTGACAGAGAAACTAAAGTTGGAACACTCCATGACTCACTTTACTCAGACATAAACACCCAGAACCAGCACATTGAAAAGTTCAAACAAGAAACCAAAGACAGCTTAAAAGACATGAAAGAAGGAATTGAAGAAGAAATGCGCAGCAGACTAGACCACCAAGACAACATGCTTGACAACCTTTCTTCGTTCATCAAGACCTTCCAAGAAACACTTAAAGTTATTGGCAAAGACTTATAGTTAGTAATAAATGCTTTATTTAACAGAGGCAAGTTCTTCAAAGAGGTTCAGAAAAAAGACTTTTATTGCAAAGAAGAAAAAACCTTTGAGACTCAGGTCGGACGCCTTCGACCTAGAAACTTTCAGAAGCAAGTGCAATTCCCTACAGCAAAAAGTCAGGGAAAACCAAAAAAAGGCCGAAATCCAAGAAACTGACAGAAAAAGGAAACTAAACAGGCTACTTAGCAAAGCCAAAAAAGCTAAATCAAGGAACTTCACTCTGAGTCCGAAATTTCTTGAAGGCAAAGAAAAGATCTATAATCAAATGCAGAAAAAGCAATACGACCAAGCTAAGCAAACAGTTAAGGGTTCTTGGCAAGAGATCATTTTAGACTCTAAGTTGAAACAAAAAAGCCACTCTAGACTTCAGAGTTTAGCTGACTCTCAGAAGTCCCCTAAAAATCTAACTCAGTTCAAAACTCATCAGCAGGACTTTTTGGACCATTCTTCAGAAGATGAACTTAAACATACCAAAAGCATCTTAAAGAACTCTTTGAGTTTCTATAGAAACTTAAACTACAGAGTTAGGATTGAAAGGTACAACATGAAAGCCAATAGAAAAGCCTACATCAAACCAAGTTCTCGGTTCGGAGTGATTTCCCCAAGTACGCTTAAGTTATTTGGACAATAAATACTAATACAATTAGTTAGCTGTAAACTTTGGGGCTGAAAACATCTAAGTAGTCTACTTCTGACTCTTTTTCAGTAGTGGAGTACTGCTTACTAGAACTCCTTTTCTGCAATGGACTTTGGACTGAACTGCTTCTTGGACACTTACTTCGGTCTTTTTTAATGCTTTTAATTTCTTTGCTTAGCTTAACTGTGTAGCTCTGAATTTCCCTGACCTTTTCAAAAAGGTCTTTAAAACTCACTTCACTTTTGCGGTTCATAGCAGCAGTGAGTCTTCTTTTCTGTTCTTTTTGTTTTTTAACGACTATCTTTTTCTCAACCTTTTCTTTGATTACTTTCCAGTCAGGAAACCCGTCTTTTTCTTGGAAAGCTTGGATTTCTTCGAGTTCCATTAAAATCCTGTCAAAGGTTTCTTCGCGTTCAAGTGCTATGTTTTTCATTTCGTCCCAAATCATAGGGAACTCTTCCTTGATTTTTTCAATGATTACTTTGGTCATGTTCATCAGCTCTAAGTTCCTTGCTGCCCTTGCAAAGTACTTTCTTGGGATTCCTAAAATAACTTCTATGTCTCCGAAGTAGTTGCTTTTGTAAATAGTTTTGAAAGGACTACTGCTTAGGGATGTTCTGTAGTCTACCTTGCCTTTCACAATAAAGTAGATTTCGTCTGCATGCTCGTCTTTTTTGTACACAAAGTCGTTGTGCTGTACAAACATTGGCTGCAAAAAAGGCACTATGGAAGCTATAGCAAGTGGGTCTCTGTTGGCAAAGAAGCTAATGTGTCTCACAGCTCCTTGGTGCATTGCTAAAGCCATTTGGTACCTTAGGTGCTTAGGAAGTTCGTTGAAGATGCTTTGCTTTTCGACCCAGGATATTCCTTTTTTATCAGTTGAGTACCTCAAAGCGTGTCTTAGTCTGTGCCTGAGCTGCTTAGTTAAGTTAGCTTCTTTAGCAAACTCGTCTACAACTGCAAGTTTGTTAATCAGTATGTTTTCCTTAGTGTCCATTCTAGCCAGCATAGAGGACAAACTTCCTATTGTGAAGGAGAAAAAATACAGCCCAAACATCATCCACAGTATCGCAAACATCTTTTCAAGGTTAGTGAAGGAATGAATGTCTCCGTAGCCCACTGTGGACAAAGTAGCAAATGCCCAGTACATAGCACTTATATAAAGAGTCCCTGTGTCTTTGTCCAAAAGACCGTTCCGTGTTACCCAAGTGTCTGGATGGAACCCTTCAAGTCTAGCTATGAAAAACCAAAAACAGGTAACAATGTGCACACAAAGCATTATTGTGAAAAAAGAATTAAACAGTCTCAAAGCACTGTTTTTCAAACTCAAGAAGTCTTGGATCTTTTCTAAGAGTTCGCTGTGCTTGTAATGTTTGAACATTTTAATCAGCCTCGAAATCCTGAACAGCCTGTAAAGTCTAGGCAGCCGCAACAGCCGCAAAAAGCTGTTGTAGTCCTTGGAAGAAGTCCTTTGTTCGTCTCCGTCCTCTATCAAACCAAAAGGAAAGCAAGCAAGCAAGTCAATCACAAGCCACGTTTTCAAGTACCTAAAAAATATTTGCTTTCTGCTTGTAACTAGTTTCCCACTTGAGTCGTAGTAACAACTAAAAAGATTTACTAACACGTCTAGAAAAAATAAACAGTCAATAACTAAGTCCATCACAAACCAAGAGCCCCACCTTTCAGCTTCGATAAATGCCATACTGAAAGGCATCACTGTTGCAGTGTAAATCAGTAGCACAGCTAAAATTGCATTCCAAATGTTTTTTGGCTTTTTATTAGGGTGGAACATACAGAAAGGCGCGGGCTGAGTAACTTCTTCAACAAGGGCATCTGAAACATAAATGCTTCCAGGGGACAAATAATTTTCATCTTTCCAGTGCTTAGGCTTGGCGTTGTTAAAGGCTGCTAATTGTGGGTTCTTGGCAAAGTAAGCCAGAGCACAGACGGCTTTTAACTTGGTTCTTGCTCTCTTCCACACTGTTAGATACTTGGAGTGCACAGGGAGTCTTCTTACTGTAGCTGAGTTTACTTCGTCTGAACTTTCGTCCTCTTTAGGAAGTGGAATGTATATTGAAGGCACTACCTTACAGGGTTCATAATGCTTAGAAAAATGTTTCTCGGTAACTGGACAAACTTCGAAGTTTTCTCTTGAATTTTCTTTAAAAGCCATTTAGGTCAAATTATTGTACAAGCCTTAACTTAACATACCTTTTAAAACCTTACACCCAGTAACTTATTCAGCATAGAATGATATTTATTTTGCATTAATCTAATAGTGAAATATAATGGTAGTGCTGAATTCCAAACCAGTTGGGGAATTTTTAGAAAGGGTGGGTTGGGGCCGCTTTCAGACTCATATTTTCTGGATTGCAGGCCTTGCTTGGCTGACTGACTTACTTTGGCTGATTAACATGTCTGTTATAATGCAGGATGCTGGCGACCACTGGGGTTTAAACCAATTCGAAAGGTCCTTCTTTTCCATTTCGTTTAACTTAGGCCTTTATGTAGGCTCTTACCTTTACGGGTTCTTAGGCGATAAGTTAGGCAGAGTGCGTGTGTTCAAAAAAACAGTGCTGGTGGCCTTTTTAGGAGGAGTTCTAGTTACAGTGAGTGTGGACATATACATGCTGAATGTAATGTGCTTTTTAACAGGAATAGGAGTGGGTGGAGAGATTTCTTTAGGGGGAACAGTGTTTTGTGAGTTCATACCTCCAAGCAAAACTTACTTGCTAGCTTTGCTTTGTATGTTTTGGTGCATAGGAGGTCTGATGTCTGCGTGCTTAGCTTTGCTGTTTACTCTAGTAGGTTCAGGGCCCTTTATGATGTGGAGGTGGGTTTGTGGAGTGTGTTGTATATTCGAGTTGGTGTTTTGGTACTTAAGACTGTCACTGCCTGAAACACCGCACTACTTGTACACTCAAAACAAAAACAGCGAAATGGACGAGGTGCTGAAAAGAATCTGCAAATCCAACAATAGTGACTTCACTTGCGACATAGAAAAAACCAAAATGCTTCTGCAAGACTTTGAACAAGAAAGTTCAGAGGAAACTAGTGAAGAAACTAAAGATTCTAAGTGCTCTTTGCTGAAAAAGGTTTTCAGTAGTGAGTACGCAAAGCAGTCAACCATTTTTACTTTGGTTTACTTTGGAATTTGTTTCTCAATGGGAGGACTGCTGATTTACATGCCAGAGTTAATATCTGAGTCTGGACCAGACATCAGTGGATGGATGGTTTATGTTTCGATCTGCTGTCAACAACTGTGTGGAACTATAGGAGTAGGGTTTGCTTCTTACCTCATTGAGTCAAGACTAGGCCGTAAGTGGACCTTAGGTCTGACTATAATCAGCAGTTCGCTGTTTTGCTTTTTGTTTATGATAGGAAAGAACTTTGCTATGGTAGTGATTTTTTCTTCACTGACTTACACTTGTTCTTACATGGGCTGGGCTGCACTTTACACTATCACACCTGAAAGCTACCCTACAGAAATAAGGAACTCTGCAGTGGGGTGGACAAACGCCTGGGCAAAAGCAGGTGGGTTTGTTTCTCCACTGTTTATGGGGCTTATTTTAGACTTGCCCGGAGGTTACTTTATAGTTTTGGCTACATCTGCAGTGGGTTTTTGCTGTGTTGCCATAGCTTCTAGTATGCTTAGAGAAACTAAAGGCAACTCAGCCATTTAACTAACAAGATTAATAAGTGTCAAAATGGGAGCAGACTGTTCTCAAATGTCTTGCACTAAAAGACCTGTGCATAAAGAACCCTCAACTAACTTGCTTCCTGCAAGTCAACTAACCCAGGGTAGAAGCAGACAAGAAACCTTTGGACAAACTGAGTCCAGAAGAGTCACTACAGTTACTAGAAGCCGAAATCAAACTGTTGAAGAATATGCCATAGCTAACTTGCACAAAGTGCTTTCTGACGCTTATCGCAAAGACAACTCAGCTATCACTGAGCACATTGAAAACGGGTTTGCAGTGGACTTTCCCCTGAACTACACAGGATGGACTTTGTGCCACGTAGCAGCTCAAACAGGCAACTTGGAGCTTTTAAAACTTTTAATAGAGTTTAAGTGCGACTTAGACGTGCAGGAATTAGCTGAGGGCTGGACACCTTTGATGGTAGCTGCCATCAACAACATGGAAGAAATTGCTAGAATGTTGGTAGAAAGTGGTGCAGACATTAGTGTTAGGGATAAATCCTCCAACACTGCCTCTGATTTAGCTGACAAGTATAGAAGTAAGGCAGTAAGTAGTATTATCTCTAGTTAATATAATATTTGAAAATGGGAGACTATAAAGCTCTGATAGAAACCAGTAGTAACTTTGAGGAGTTGAGACTGAGTTGGTGGGACCGGACCTTTAGTCCTATTAACCCAGGGTCGATCAGAGGCTCTATACTCACATTCTGCAGCAACGCAATTGGAGCGGGACTGCTTTCATTAGCCTACGCAGTCAAGTTAGCGGGAATCATTCCTGGAGTTTGCATGCTTGTTTTGGGGTGTTTTATTTACAGGTTCTACTACAGAGTGATTGTGAGGGCCCAGGACAAAACCCAGCAGTTCACTTTTATTGGAATGATTCAAAGCATGTTTGGAGAGACTTCCAGAAGAGTGCTAGAGATTTGTTTGTGCATGGCTCTTTTTGGGTTCTTGTGTGCTTTCCAAGCACTTTCTGCACAGTACTTAACAGACATATTCTTGATCTTCAGCAGTGAATTTGACCCTGAAAGGGTGAGGAAAGTGGTTCTGCTAGCAATTAGTCTTTTCATCCATACGCCATTAGTTATTCCTAAAAGACTGAGTTCCTTGCGCTACGCGTCAGCAATTTGTATATTTTCGATTTTATACATTGCTTTCGTTTTGGTGGTGCAAACTCCTTCTTACCTTTCACAACAAACTCCAGAAATCAGGTTTTTCAAACTGGACTCCTCGGTGCTAGACGCACTCAACTTAACTTTGTTTGCTTACGACGCGTGCACAGCCATTCCTATGATATACGAAGAGCTTCACAATAGGAGCTTTCGAAGAATGTCTAAAGTTATTGACAGAAGCTTGATGCTAAGTGCAGTTTTGTACATAAGCATAGGTTTGATGGGGTACATCAGTTTGGGAGAAGCCACTCCAGAGTTAATCACTGACAGAGATTACTACTGGGGAGAGCTGGACTGGTGGATGATAGTGGCTAAGTTCATGATAGCTTCTACACTAGTTGCTGCTATTTCAATTAACATGAACCCTTTAAGACTGAGCATCCAGCAAATGGTTTTTGGAATTCAGTTCCAACACAACGACTTGAACTTTTACTTGATAACCTACTTTTGTTTGTATGCTTCTACAAGCATAGCAATACTGGTGCCAAAAGCTATAGTCTACTTCAAGTTTTTAGGGGGGATTTTTGTAATTCCTGTAGCTGTTTTGGTGCCTGGGTTGCTTTACCTTAAACTCCCAGGGCGCTTACTTAACAAAATCTTAGTTAGTTTGGTCACACTTTCTCTTAGTTTAGTTGGACTTTACTCTGCTTGTTCTACAATTTTGTAACTTAAGGTTATTTATTAATTTGAAAAGTCAAAAGACTGCTTGACTCTTTTAACAAAGTGTGCTTTGGACAAAGGTTTCTTTTCTTTAGGTTTGTCGTCATTGTCTTTTATAGTAGGGAGTTCTAGTGGTTTGGAACTCCGGGGGGTTTTGGCTTTGTGAACTAAAGTGTTTTTCAAAGCAGGGAGCTTTTTTTGTTGCGAAATGGAGTTGATAGTGATTACTTGGGAAGTTATATCGTCAATTAAACTTGCAAAGTCCAGAATGTTTTCAGTACTCATTTCAGTGTCAGTGAAGGGAAGAGGGTAACTTGGTTTGAGTTTGCACTTTTCAAAAAGTTCCAGAATCCTTGTTAGAGGTTCTTTGGAGTCTGTTATGCTTTGTTGGAGTTTTTGAGTTTTTTGAAGTAGTTGTTTAGACTTGAAGGCCCAGTTTTTAGACCTGTTGGTGTAGAGTTTTTTTTGGTTTTGAACAAAGTCAGAGTGCGGAGTAACTTTAGGAGAACTTTCGAAGTGCTCGATTTGGTCCAGCACTCCAAGCAAGTAAGCCAAAACTTCGTCTTGTTGGTCTTCGCTTTTAATTAAAGTTGTGGCAATGTCAGAGTACTTACCCACTCCAGTGTGTCGTTTGATCTTTTTAAACCCAGACTTAAGAGTTCTGATGGTTTTAGTGTAGTCTTTTAGTTCTTTAGTTTTGGTTTCGCACTTTTGTTGCCACTTTTTGAGGACTTTTTTCAGAACTTCTAAGTGTTTGAAACTAGTTATTTCAGAGACTGTTGGGTTGCTTTCAGTGATGAAGAAACTTAAGTTGCTTTTTCGGTGCTTAGAGTGGGTTTTGAGTTCAGTGGCTTTGGACTTGTAAGTTTGTCTCAAGTCCATACTTTTGGTTCTAGTGAAGTAAGCTTTTTCTTTGCACTTATCAATTTGGGACTGATCGAGAGTTTGTTCTTCAAGGACTTGTATGGACTTTTGGCAGTTAAGTTTGATTTGGGACTGCATTTCTTCAATGTTGCTTTTATAAAACTTTTTTTCACTGCGCAGTTCGTCAATTTGGCTTTTCAAAGACAAATTTAAAGACTTGACTTGTGAAATAGCTTTTCTTTCTTGGTCTAACTGGTGTTCTAGTTTCTGGATTTCTTTTTTGAGCTCACTGCCGCTTGTGAACTTGGCAGAACTCAAGTTGCGGGAAACTCTTCTGAGGCGTCTTTCTTGTTTTTGTATGTTTCCTTCAATATAAGAGGTCCTTTTGTGTTCTTTTTCTAAGTCAAAACCTGAAAGTTCTAGTTGGCCAACTAAGTTGTCTCTGGACTTTTTTCTGGGACGGTAAAAGTCCCTTCTTACGTAGTTCGAAAAGGACCTTGAGTGCATTTATATTCCGTTAAGTTACAAATATAGTTTAACTAAGTTATCTAGGAGAGTCTTCTGGAATCCTTTCAAGGGGAAACTCGTCTTCAAAAGAAATCAGTCTCCCTGCCTTCGAAGAAATACTGCGCATGGGGGATTCTTGACTAGCCCACAGTTTCCTTGTTCTAGGAGTCATGTAAGGCGACTTAGGCGACCTAATTCCTGGAGAACCCAAGGGCGAATAGTACTGCATGGGAGAAGGCAAGTTGGCTTTGAGTGGGGACTGTGGACTCAGTGCTGCAATTCTGGGTTTTGCTGGAGCGGTTCCTGCCAGCATTTCTTTAATGCGTGGAATGAAGAAGTGGTTATAAAACCTAATGATATCCCCTGCACCTTCTATATTGGAGTACACTTGAGTGTTTAAAGTGTACAGAGAAGAGTACTGCTGTATTAAAGTTTTGAACTGTGTAGGACTGTATAGTTTGGATACAGCATAAATGCAACAAAGAATAAGAGTGTCTAGGTGTCTGTTGCGCAGGAGTTCAGTGTGCTCACTCAGTGCGTGCTTGACAGCTTCCCAAATATGTTCTCTTATTTGCTCAGACATTTCTAAGGACTCACAGATCTCCACTACTCTGTGTGCAGTGTGTGAAAGCACTCTTCTGAAAAACATTCCAAAAGCAGGGTTGTTTTGGTCTTGGTCAAAGGTTTCTGGACTGTCCATGAAGGTTTCTAAGTACTCAAGGACAGGAGAGCTTTCTTGCCAAGCAAGTTCTGAAAGAACTATTACTTCTAGCTCTCTGAAGTGCCTTTTGAGTGGAACAGGGAACTTAGAATCGAACTGAGCAAAGGAATTAATGAGCTTCCAGAACTCAAAGCCTGAAACTTCGCATTTTGAAAGTATGCTTCGGAAAGTGATCTGAGCAAGGCCTCTTAAGTAACACACTGAAGCTGCACTGCAAGCAACAGTGGCTTTGTGGAAGTTCTGGTTACTCAGAATAGACGAGTAAGAAGAAAGGTTGACTCTTTTTTCCTCGTTTTTAATCATAGCTTCAGTAGCTGCTAAGTAAAGCTTCAGCACAGTGTCTGCCTTTTTGGCTTCGTTGGAAAAAAGCTCTGCCAAAGCACTTTTGTAGTAGTTTATGTTGGAGAAAATGCACTCTGAGTACTTGCTCAGTGTTTCAGGCAGTTCTTCCAAAGACTTGTTCTTAGTGACGTCTTTAAGCCATTTGTTGATTTCCATAGCTAAACTCATAGGTGTTTCGGCACTTTGCAGTGGAGAATTGGGCAAGGGGTCTCTGTTTTGCGAAAGCTCAGGTTGGCTGTCCCAGGAGATTAGTCGTTTGGACTTAAGGTTCTCTTTGTTAAGTAGTCTTTTTCTGCCAGAACTTTTTGGCTGGACTTTAACTGGAGTTTTAGCTGGCTTCTTTTTAAGAAACTCTACTTCGTCCATAGTAGTTACTTTGTTGTTTAAGTAGTGTTCTTTTAGCTTGGACAAGTTGTAATAAATATGACAAGCAGAAAAAACGCCTTCCATCCCTTGGGGGTCGTTGCTTCTAATTACTTTTTGGGCTTTTAATTGGTTCATCATTGCAGTGACTTTGTGTGAGTACTCACAAGCTTCTTCTTCATTAGCGTTGGTCAAACTGAGAAGTTTCTCTAGCGAATTATCGCATTCAAGACTCAAACTGGTAGGCAAGTAACTCAGCACAAAGTGCAGTACTCCTACCATTAGTTCGCCGCATTCCAAAAGGTCCAAAGAATTCCCCAGCAGTACTTGGCGACTCAAAGCCAGCATCATCCAAGCAACGTCTTTGATAGCACTTCCTTCTTGCCTTACTTGGTTTTCCTTTATTTCAAGTTGGCCCCACAAGTCCTGGAGTTTCTTATAGAGCCTAGCTGAACATGCGTACTCCCTCAGTTCTTTCTCAACGGGAACTTCTTTCAGTGCCTTCAGTAAGTACTCTGCTTCTTCTGCACTTTTTATAAATGACAAAATTCCTGGCCGCTCGCTTAATTTGCGGGAGGATATGAATAAGGCTGCTATGTAGCAGTAAGGCACTTGCAAAGATGCTATTGTTTGGTGGTTCATAAGTTCTTCAGCTTCTTCTAGCAAGTGTTTTGGAAGGTTCAGTCTGCTTAAGTGCGCTAGGAGTTGGTTTGAATGCTTTTCCATTTTAATTAAGCGGGAACACTTCGACAATTCCATAAATTAACACTTTTTAAGCTTCCGGGGTTCTATGACTCCGTGTCGCTTTTTAAGTAACTGTTCGTACTTGCTGCTTTTAGAAGAGATTCCTTGTTGGACAGGACTGTGTTTAGCTTCTTCACTCATGATTTGTTTGTAGTAAGCTTCTTTTTCTTCGTCAGTTAGTTTAATAGTAGGTGGTTGTTCTGTTTCCCGCAACAAGTTCCAAGCTTTTTGCTTGGCGTCTTCTAAGTTCCTCATGATGAGGTTAGTTACTATGTCGGAAGAGTTGTAACTCGAAAGCAGTTTGCGTTGTGGAGACTTTACTTTGGCCTGCAGAGGAGGTGACTCTGGAAACGAAGCCAAGGTAGGTGGGGGTAGTGGTTTAGGCAAGTGTTCAATTAACTCAGTGTCAGGTGGGTTTCTTTGTGGAGAAGTTTCGTAGGCTTCTCTGTGAGGCGAGTTTCCAGGGATGCTTACTCGGTTGGTGTTGTTTTTGGTCCAGTGGGACCTGGAGATCCTGGACTTGAGTTCCCTTTCTTCTTCTGCTGCGCGGTAAGACTTAAGTTTCTTTTCGAGCAAGATTTCTTGCTCTTTGACTTTACTAAGTTCTTTTTTGCGCATTTCAGCAGACCTTTTAAGTTCTACGTTGAGTTGGGAGCGGAGTCGAGCTACTTCTGACTTTTCTTTGACGAGGAGTTCTTTGGCGTAGGCAATGTCCCTGTTGTACTCTTCTTGGTGTTCTTTTCTAACGTCCTTTTTGAGTTTTTCAGCCTTTTTTAAGAAGTTAATGTTCATTTCTTTTTCCCTTAACTTGGCTTTTTCTTCTACTTTTTGGTAGACTTCTCTGCTGTTTTCTACTTCGAACTCTTGTTCTAGTTGTCTGAGTTTTTCTTTGTAGTCTTTTTCTAGTTCTTTTCTGATGTTTTCCATGCTTTCGTCCCATTCTTGTTTGACTTCTTTTCTGAGTTCTTCGTAAGAGTTGACTTTCAGGGTTCTTTCAAACTTGTTTTGGAGTTCTTCTTTGATTTCGCGGGAAAGTTGGGCTTTGAGTTTGCTGGTGAAAGCTTCTTTCAGTCGGAACTCTAAGTCTTTTTTGAGTTCTTCGTAGCACTCTCTGTAGACTTGTTGTTCGTAGTCTGATTCTTTTTGGGCAAGTTCTTCGTCGATTTGCCAGAGTTGCTGTTGCATCATGGTGTCTGAGTCTTGCTTTACTTGCTCGATAAGTTCCTGGAGTTCAGTTTGGCCTTGTTGTTGGATTTTTTGTTTTTCTAGGTTTAGTTTTTTTTGGTATTCTTCTTTTACTTTGGCTTTGCACTCTTCAATCAAGTAAGGAGTGAGTTCTCTTTTCCAGGACTCTTTTTCGCTGCAGAGTCGAATTTCGTTTTCTTGCAAAATTTGGGTTTTTAAGTTTTCTATTTGACTTCTTTGGTGCTTGTCCATGACTTTGGGTTCCTTGGTTTTTTTCTTGGACTTTTTGCGGTCGTGTTCAGCCTTCAGAGAAGAGTACACTTCAGAGTAGACCTTTTGTCTTTCGACTTCCAGTCTTTCTTCCATGAGTTCTTTGTAGTAGCCCTTGATCTCTTCTACTTCGTCTTCTGAGTAAGGCACATGCTTGATTTCCCTTTCGAAGTTCCTGAAGTAGTTTTGGTAGTCTTTGAGTTTGTCTTCGTCGTAGATTCCTTGTTCGTCCATTACTTCTTTAATGGCGTTTTGGATTTCGTCCTGTCCAATAGAACTCCCCATGTACCGTTCAGTTGATGACTCCATTATATCGTCGTAGAGTTCTTTCTGCGAATACTCTTCTTTCATATTTTGTATTTTTTGCTCGTATTCCTGTCGCATTTCTGAGAGTTCGTCTTCTACGTAGTCTTCTGAAAGTCTTTGAGGGATTTGGTTTAGTTTTGTGTTTGCGGTTTCAGGTGATCCCAGGTACTGGTCTAACTCGTCTTCGTAAGACTCCAAGTAGTCAAATCTGCGCTTCCTCACACTGAACTGAGGCGTTCCTAAAGGCGAGTCTTCTTTGTCTTCTTCTGGGTCGTTTATCCACTTAGCTCTTTGCATTTAAATCTATTTATGGAAGAATCTTTAATTAAATCAGCTCCAAAGACTTGTCTTCGAGGAAACTCTTGGCAACTACGTACGGCAGCAAGTAAATCCCGTTTTCGTTTAAGTCTAAATACTCGTTGTCACTGAGTTGCACTACTCCTATGTTTCTTTTCACACGCACAAACACGAACTTGCGCAGGTCAGGTCCTTCGTTCATGTCTTTGAGTTCTCCAGGTTGTTTTTGGTTGAGTTCTCTTAGGTTCCCAGGCAGTTCTTTCAGAAAGGACTTGGTGAAGTGGTTCCGTTTAATAGAGTAGTACTTCTCGGCAAACTCGTACTCTTCTGGACTCAGTATTTCAGTAAGGTCGTAGGTGACTATTTGCATGATTTGACTTTGAATTTTAAGAAGCCGAGTGCGCAAGTAAGCTGCTAGTAAGTACTTAACTCTGTCTAAGTCGAGTTGGTAAAGACGCCCAGTAAAGTGTTCTTGGGGGTTTTGTGGTTCGATACTAAGGGCTTCTTCTTGGGCTTCCACTGCTCTCCCCACTAAGTTGACTAGTTCAGTTTCGCATTTAAGAAGTTCAGGTGCTGCTTTTTCCCGCCTAAAGGCTTCTTCTAAGTTAATTATGGCTTGTTCCATTTTAGAATTACACTTGGTTCAACTTTAAGATGTCTCTTAGTAACACTTGCCAAATCAAGTCTATAAACACTTCTATGAAAATCAAGATGATCACAATCCACTCCAAAGAGTGTCCGTGTCTTTTAGTGAACTCTTCGTTAAAGATGGAAAGCAGTTCTTTGATGATGCCTAGTCTTTGGTTCAGAATTTCTATCCTTTGGTCCAGGTCTAAGTATTTGCGCATTTGTTTGTAAATCCCTTCCCACTCTTCGTAGTCCCAGAAACAGTCTGGCGTGTCTAGAAGCTCTCCTTTTAAGTTTATTTGTGCTCTTTGCAAGAACAGCTGTCCGATCTTTTTGGTTATTTGGGTCTTTGAAAGAGTGGTTCTGCCTTTAGTTGCTAGTTCTTCCTGCAAGTGACTTGTGGACTTGATGGTAGCTTCTATTTTGTCTTCGTGTATGCCTAGTTGGACACTTTGGGCCACTGCATAAGAAACTGCAAGTTTCTCCATCATCTTGTCTCCAGACAAGTAAATCATGTCTTTTGACACTCTGAATTTGGAGGAGTAACTAAACTCTAGTTCTTCGTACTCTTTGCTTTCTTGTCTTAAGCAGTAAAAAAATATATTCTGAATTAAGTGGGACAAGTCCTGGTCATTGAACCCCCAGAACACCACTACTCCGAACTCAAAAAAAAAAGCCGACCTGCCTGAGTTTGTAGTTCCGCACAGAACTTCGCTGACTATTTTTTTGTGGGTAAGGCTCGGAATCATAGAGTCGAGTTGCTCAAACAATAAGGAAAGGTTCAAGTGCTCGCTTACTGAGTAGCTGAAGATCTTGTTGAGTGAGATTGAGTCTTTCCTTGGATTTCCATTCCACCTTTTGCGTTTCACTTGTGTGGAGCTGTCTTCTGAGTCTGTGTGAACTTCTTTCATTGATAAAACAGAATTATTTACTTAAGACATAATGTTCTGCTTACCCATTCAACTGAAATAAAATATGGACACTCTTAAAACTTCTAAAAACAAAGAACCACCCTTGGTAGAATTCAAGTATGGTTTCGAGTTTTCTGAAAAACTCAAAAAAGCGTTTTTGGAAGCTATGTACTTCCTTCTTTCTAGCAAAAGCACCTCAGAAAACAGACCTAGTAAAGGATCCTACGTTTACTTTTTGTTGGTGTTTGAAACAGTGCAGCTGATGAGTCTTTTTTACTACAAAGAGATGCCTATGGTTGGGTGGGACCACTACTCCTCGGTTTGGACTTTGGTTAACTACGTCCGGCTTGACTACATTTGTTTCAGTCTTGGCCTCCAGTACGCTCTGCTGATATTCTTTACTTACGTGTGTTTGTTGCCTTCAGTGCTGATTTGCTGGCTGATGTTCAAGTACCTCAACCACAAACCACTCACTCTGGTGTGTTCTAACTTCACAGTTTTGTTCCCCTTCACCCTGAGTACTGAGTTGTTGTTTGTGCCTATGGGTTGTTTGTGCTTTGCCTACCTCAAGTACCCCTTCCCCACTTCCCAGTACCTGCCTGAGTACGACCTTTCTACTGAGATCAAAGGGAACTGGACCTTTGCACTGGCTTTGCTGATGGTGGGTTGTCACTGGTTGTTGCTGCTGGTGAAGGAGTCCTTTATGTACGAAACCAGACACTACAAAACTGCCCAGGTGCCCACTGCCCGGGCTTCGCCTTACTGCGACAACCTAAGGGTGTGTGTGAAGTACTCCCAAATTGCTGCCTTTTACTTCGTGATGCCTCAAAACAAGTACCTCTACTACCTTTTGGGCGGAGTACTTAACTTAGCAGAAACTGCCAACTTCATCTACTACCTGCCTTACTACAGAGACTCAGTCAACACTGCCTTTGCTGCAATGCCTATGCTGTTGAGTTGGTTCTCAGTGTGCTTCCTTCTAGGGATGGTTTTTGACAACGCCACCATGACTTTGCTGTTGATGGTGTTCATTTCTCCCTTCTTAGTAGTTGTAGTCCACAAACTAGTCACCAAAAGGAAGCAAGCACTCACCAACCCCAAACACTTAAACACTGCCTGGAAGTGCGAGTTGTACTTAAGAAGTGCTTTTATCCAGGACCCTGAAATTTTCGACCAAGCGATTGAACTAATCAAGACTCAAAAGATAGAAGACTTTAAAATGTTATTTATCTGGCTTAGTTACAACTTAAAAGAAGTAAAGGAGGACTTAGTTAACGCAAGACTAAAACTAACTCCAGTTTTTTCAGAAGAAAGCAAACTCTGGGAAGAATTCCAGATTCTAAGGTGCTTAAGAATCACACAAGAAGGCGAAACCTCGGAAAACTACGTTTATTTGAAGTTCAACAAAGAGTTTGTCGAAGCAATGCAACTGGACGAAAAACTAATCTGTGTCATTGCGCGCACATGGCAAGAACTGCTTACAACAAGTCCTTCCATCCAAAAGCTAACTAAGCTCATGAAGGAAATACAACCTAGCCTCAACGCACTTAAGTCTCTCTACAAAGAGCTTCTTAAGGTAGACCGAAAAAACATACAACTCAATACTCTTTTTGGAACGTTTTTGTCAGACCTTTTCAACAAAGAAGAGTTAGGCCAGCAGTACATGGGGGCTGAGTTTTTTTCCAAAGAAAAGAACGTCTTGATCAGTCCCTTCAATCCAAGGATATCAATTCTAACAGTCAGTTTGAAGAGCAGAAGGAACTATCAAGTAACCTACGCAAACAAAAACGCACTTGATATGCTAGAGTACACCTACAGCGAAATTGCTGGCTTAAACATTGCTGAGTTATCTCCTGACCGACTGGGCTTGTTTGACAACGAACTACTGTATTCAACTTTAAACGAAACCTTAACTACCAGTATTTCGTTTCCAAAAGTGATTTTGCTTAAAAAGAAAACCCATAAACTAATTCCTGTACAGCTAGAAATGAACTTAGAAGCACACCAAGGAGAACCTTGCTTGATTCTAACTTTCAAAAAGTGCGAAGACTTAGAAGGAGAAGTGGCAGTTGCTGAAACCTCAGGTGAGATTTTGGGAGACTCAGAGCTTTTTGCTGCGTCTTTGAATCTGTACACTGAAACTTGCACAGGAATGAATGCAAACGACTTAGTTCCAGTTGAAATTTCCAAAACACTCTACAAACCTTTTACCCTCAACTCCTACACCTACTTGTTTTCAATCCCACTGGAAGTCCACAGTAAAGAGTTTACTCTTATTGTTGTGTTTGGTGAATTGGATAACCTCCAAGAGTGGCAAAGTGTATTTTGTGATGGTTTAACTGTGGAAAAAGAAGAACCACAGTTAGCCTTGCCTGAAGACGAAGCTAAAAAACCTAACCAAAGTGTTAACTTCCAAGAAGAACCTGATATCATAAGTTATCGCTCTAGAAAAGAACCCAATGAAACCCTCCGAAGTATGGGTCGAGAAACTACTCAAAAAGCTACCAGGAAAGTCCAGAGATCATCTAGTGTTATGAGCAGTTCTTTTGGAGGCTCAAGCAAGAACGCAAGTTCAATTTCCAAACGAGAAAACCTAGCTATGGTGAGCATGGTGAAAGACTCTGTGAAAAACGTTAAAATTGCTTTTGTGGTGGTTATAGTTACTTTTCTGTGCTTGAACGGAGTAATAACCTATTTTTTTTTCAGCACTATTGCAAGTTCTGAAGAGATCGGAGAAGCCAATAAACTAATTTCCGAAAGAAATGAGTTAATAGGCCACTCAGCCAACATAGCGAGAATTCTAGACTTGGAGTCAAAAGGCTTTGGGTACCTAGTTCCTTTTGAAAGGTACAAAGACATTATTGACGAGTTAGTAACTGACTTGAGCTACTTGAACCAAAAAGTAAAGGCTTGGTCTAAAGACTGGAATGGGAAACCCCACTTTGATTTGTACTTTGAGAACTCAATTCCTGTTTGGGAGTCTCTCCACGGAAACTACCAAATGGAAAAAAAGAACTTACTGGATATTTCATCTGACTTCAAAAAACACTTAGAAAGTGTCCAACAAAAGTTCGAAGGAGGTATTGACTTGGAAGATCCCAGTGCGTTTTTTTTGTTTAGAAACGGATACGGAGAAACAAGGAGGTACTCCTTTTTAAGTCAAGTCATGTACTATGAAGAGTGGGAATACTACATCTCTACACTGGAGAACTACCTTTTGCTGACTTACTTACTTACGGCTTGTGTGTTTTTTGTAGGGACTCTCCTTGTAGCTTGGAAGCTTTACAAACTGCAGTTGTGTTCTAATCACATTTGGAATATAGTGTTTAACTACCCTCAAGTCAAAGTCAAAGAAAAACTAGCAAAAGCCCTTGAAAGGCTGGAGTACCTTCCGTTCGAAACAAACAACTTGCTGATCAACGAAGAAAACTCGCAAATCAGTAAACGAGGAAGTGTTAGTTTTTACAAACCTTGGGTCAGTGTGTCAGTTTGCATTGGGGTGCTGTTTTGCTCAGTGTTGTGCTACTTCTTAACTTTAAACTACTCAGTTAGCCACACTGCTAAATTACTCCTAACAAGGCCAAACTACTACGAAAGTACTGCTGACCAACTCACAAGTCTTTTAGAAAGCTGGGAGTGGACCAAAGAAATCACTCTCCTAAACACTTCTGCTTCCATTTACCTTACTTTAACTTCAGACTCATTCTTGACTTCTCCCGAACAAATGCTTTACGAGTCAGAAAAAAGGTCTGGAAAAATCACTGAGTTCTACAACAAGTACTTTAGGTCAAACCTTATTCCTGCTGACCCTTCAGTAAAGGACTCAGTCTTCAAGAAAAGAGTCCAAGGAAAACCTGTGTTTGAAAAAGGACTAGTAAGTGCAATAGTGTTTTACCGAAGTCTCTTGAAAGAGATCAAAGGAATGTCCGGAGACCAAGCATTAGAAGAGCTCAGAAAAGCTTACAACATTTTTTTAGAACTTGAAGAAGAGATTAAGTTCAATCAGAAACTATACATTGAAGAAATCGACAGAATCACTAAAACTTCCCAAAACTACACTTTGCTTTTGATACTTGGAATTTGTGTTTTCAGCATGGTGTACCTTGTGGTAGTTCTTAAGTATGTAATGGCCTCCATTAGGTCTAACATAGACTGTGCGTGGATGTTTAGTCGCAGATTAGGACTATCTAAAGCTTAACTTAATTATGCTCAAATGAAATTGCAAGCTTTTTGCCTTCGTAGTTGTCTATAATTTTAGACTTCATGTAAACTAAAAGTTCAGCATTAGTCAACCCAACTTCTTTTTTGATGCGGGCGTAGCCTTCTATTGTGCTGAACTCAGTTGCGTTAAAAGCGTTGACTTCTGCCTTGTTGGCTTGAATAATTCCTTGGGCATCTCCTTCTGCTTGGTTGATGCTTATTTGCTTCCTGTACTCAGCCTGCATAATCTTGGTGTTGAGTTCTACTTCGGTTCTGTTGCGTTCAGCTGTAGCTTTATGGATGTCTTGTTTTTTGACTTCACTGAGCTGAATGGCGTTTTCGAAGGGATCTGGAAGGTCTACATCTCTTAACTGGAAGAATTCCACAGCACAGTACATCTTTTTGCTCAGGGCTTTGTCGAGTTCAAGCATCATAGTGTTGCCTATTTCAGCCCGAGACTGGAAAAAGTCGTAGGCGTTGTACTTGGTTGCAATGTCAGTAAGGGTGTCCACAGCTGTGTTGACCACAAGGAGTCTGTACTGCTTTTCGTAGTACATGTAGATGTTGTAGAGGTTGTTGCCTTTGAGCACAAACTGGAAGGATATCTCTAGAGTCACTTCAAGTCCGTCTTTAGTTCGACTTTGAATAGGGGGATGGTCGGACGAACGGTCACTGCTGAACTCAACTGTTTGAACATTGCGAGGGAACCTAATGAAACTGTGGCCAAGTCCTAGGTAGTGGATTCCACTGGTGTAAGGTGTAGGGTCAATAGTTTTGGAAATAGAAGCATAGTCAAGTCCATACTCGTTGTACTCCAAACTGTCAAACGAAAAAGCAAGCAAAGCAACGATAACCACAACTACCCCGCCTACCAGTCCAAGAATTACTTTCATTATAAATGGACCTAAAGGGCGTTATAGTTGCTGGAGCAGGGATTCTGATTTTACTCGTGGTTGTTATAATAGCAATTTCTTTTGATACAGTTGAGCCCACTGAGTGGGGAATTGCTTACAACACTTGGACTAAAAACGTTTACAAAGAATACATTTACGAAAGCGGAAGGTACATGATAGGGTTTATGTACTCATTCATTACTTTTCCCAGAAATTACGTAAACTACGAGTTTTCAGACCGGAGCCACGCAAGTTCAAGCCCTTTGAAAACTAGAACCAAAGAAGGGTTGGGCCTAGTACTGCACATCTCTTTCCAGTACCAACTAGTTCCTGAAAAACTAGTTCAGCTTTACGAGTTTTCAAACATAAACTACGAGCAAACCTTTTCCCGGATAGCAAGAGACACCATTTTGCAGGAAGCTGGGAGCTACGAAGCCCCCCAGTACTGGGGCAACCGCACCCAAATCGGACTTAACATGATGAACTTACTGGACGAAGAACTGCAAAAAGCTTTTGCAAGGTGCAAAGGTCTGCAGATTCTGAAAATAGAACTTCCCCAGTCCTTTGAAGACAGCATTGTGGCAACCCAAGTAGAAGTGCAAAAAACCACCATGAAAGGGCTTGAACAGCAGGCCGAACGAATTAGACAACAAACCAACGTGCTTGTTTCTGAGGCTGCACAAAAGATCACTGTTATTGACGCCAGTGCAAGTGCACAAGTTTACTACTTAAAGCAACTTGCACAAGCAACAGCTAAGAAGAATACTCTAGGAATTGAGTCTTGGGTGTATGACCAAACAAGGAAGGTCCTCAACCTAACCCAAGACGAGTTTTCTGACTACATTTACTTGCGTTCAATTCAAGACAACGACGAAGCTACTCTGGTAGTAGGGATCAAAGACGCAATAATCTCAGTCAACCCTAGTAATTAAGCTAGTTACTCCATAATAAATGTTCAGGGTGTCTAGGCGCTTGTTCCAAAAAGAGTGGATGAAGTTCTTTGAAGGGTACCGACAGGTTGAAATTGACTATGTCACTTGCTTAAAAGACATGTCTGACCCCTTTAGAGTGGTTTCGACCATCACAGAAAGTTACTTAAATAGTTACAAAGACATGAACTCGCATGAACTTATGCGGGCAGCTTCTATATACAGTTTTCTGACGTATTGGTCACGGAGACGCAAAGAAAAGACTTTTTTGGGAGAACTGATGCAAGAATTCGTCAAGAGAGTAGAAGTCGAAAGAACCATTGAGTGGACCCCTACCAACATTGCTAACTTTGTGTTGTTTGCGTATGCAAACAGAAACTTCTATGAAAAAAGGTTCAGAAAAGAAACTTTGCGAGAAATCCTTGAAGAAGGTTTGGCTAAGATAGACGAATTTGACCTCATGAACTTGTCCAAAGTCACTTGCAAAATACTTGACAAGGAAGAGTTCTACAGTCTTTATCTAAGTCACTTTCTAGACAAGTTCAACTCTACTTTGAATTTCCACAACTTAAACAAAGAACAAACATCTACAGTTGCAAAAGCCCTTTTGATCCGTGCAAACGGAGAAAAGGTTGCTGAAAGCACCTTAAATCCCTCTGCTGTTCAAGCCTTCAAAGCTGCTATCATCAAGAAGTTCGAGCAAAACCACAAGAAGTTCGAGTTCTTCACAGAAATCAGTGAAACCTTTTCAATGCTCGAAGGACCTTCTAAAGAAGAGATTTTCAACATCTTGGCTGAAAAAATATCCTTTTTTGCAGACGTTAACTACACTTCAATCGACAAAGAAATGGAGTCCCAAGACGCCTACATACAAATGAGACTCATAAAGTTTTTTGACAACTCGCATCCTCTTGCCAAAGAACTCTTCCACAGTGTGACTTACAGAACTTTTATGAACCAGGTTCTGCACAAAGGACCTGACTTCCGAGAAATGACCATTCAACGCAAAAACAAGTTCGTTGCTGAGTACCTCTCCTTGTCTTCTAAGTTCGAAGTGTTCCAAATAGTCTTTCTGGATAAGTCGATCAGAATCATAAACGATACCTTTGAACAGTACCAAGGAGGCAGCTGGGTGCTAACTACGCTGGCAACTGCGATTCGGAGTTTGGCAGAACTAAACTACCCAAGTAGGTTCAACACTTCTATTCCTCACAAAGAAACTCAATGGGAGGCTTGGCAGAACTTTTTGCAGAAGTCAGAAAAGTACTTTTTATCAAACCTTTTTGAGAAAGAAGAAGAAAGAGAAGACGTTGAAGAAGAAGAAGACTTCAACACTACTATGTCAGTGATTGACTTCTTGTGGGGGATGTGTGTCTTTGATATTTACTCCAGGCCAATGCTGCAGTCTTGTTTGTCCCCTCTTGTACTCAACGCAGAGAACATCACTGACGAGGCTACTTTCTCTAAGTTGTTCCAAATCCACTACTGGCTCAAGTACGAGTACTCAGACGAGTTCAAACTAGACCCACAACTCCTGCAGTCTATGCACAACTTCAAACACAAATGGGACTCCCAGCCTGCCCAAAAAGCCCAAAACTCCAAACTTAAAAATGCCGTTAAAAGGACTCTCGAGTCGCAAAACCTTGAATTCCAAGAAAACTTCAGAGACTTCCCTTACACTCTTGACTTTGTCAACCAAGTCAGAGGCAAGAACGCAATATTGGTAGACGACGAAAGCAGTTTCATCGAAGGCAGCGACGGAATGATCAGGCCAGGCTTCAACAAAGTAATGGTGCGCCAGATGGCAGCTTTGGGATGGGTGACTAAGAGGTTTTCTATAAAGAACTGGCTGAAGTCTGGACATCTTGAATTGTTCCCTACACAGAAGTAATAATAATGATAAGTCTCAAAAACAAACTCTCGCATTTTGGAAATAACTCACAAGAGTTCCCTGGTTTTGCAAAAAGAAGCAGTTCCCATATCGAGGGACCCAGCAGCTTCAAAAAAACCCCTTCTCTGCCTCCACTTTTGAACTGCGAACCTAACAATGCTCCGGACCTTTTTAAGCCAAGGTCGATGTCTTTTAACCCCAAAAAGGCTAAGTCCAATTCCCAGCCTAACACTCCTATGGACTTTTTAAACTCCCAAAAGGGCTTTTTGATGCCTTCTCTCGAAATAGAAACTTTCGACCTTTCGAGTTGCTATAAGAAAAGTTGTCTAGCTAGCCTTAACGGTTCCCCCCGCAGAATCAACAGGAGCCAAAACAAAGTTAAGTTTTTAGATGACTTTGACTCAGTTAGTCCCAAAGCGAACTCATTCAAACTTAACAAAACTGCAAACCACGACATAATGTATCTCAATAAATTCTGTAACGAATTACTGAGTCAACAAAGGAAACTCAAAGAAAAGCTTAGAAACCAACAGTTTTTACTTGATAAACTCGGGACTCCTACTAATGAAAAAGTCACTACACCTAGTATTGTAGCACAGGGAAAGTTTGACGTTACTTTTCAAGCAGACAAGCCTCGTATCAAGCACCCTAAGAAAAGGTTCCCGAGAGAAGTCTTTTCCAACCCCAAGAAGCGTTGAGCAATCGTTTCTTTATTTAAGTAATGTAGGTGTATCCAGAAAAAAGTAACTAAAGAGCCCTAAAACCTTCAAAAACACAACAAAACATCCTATGAATACTAAAAAGGAGTGGTCAAAACTCCTTGAGTACTCCGCAGCTAAAATACTTCCACCCAGTAAAACCAAAAAATAACCAATAAACTTGTGTCTAGGGTTGTAGTACTCAGGAACCTCTTCAAGGTTACCCAGAACTAGGTCAACCGAGTTCTTTTTGAGTCCGTCCGCAAAGTTGTTTTGGTAGTACCTTACACAACTTGAGCAAGCATCTTCCAAAACACCCCTAAAAGTTCTTCCCCAAATAATCACATCATTGCACTTGGCATTCGCACCTACGTAATACTTGCTCAACGAGTTTCCCATGCTTCTCCAGGCATGTCTCAGTGCGTGTTTCTGGCAGTTTACCTTTTGGAGTTCCAAAACAAACTCTGATAGGATTGTACTGACTATGTTTGTTCTGTCAAGACTTTCAATGCAGTTCACACGAACTACTCCCTTTTGTTCGCTTAGCACTTCCGAGTCTTCCAAGTAGCACACTCCGTTTTCAAGCAGCACACTTGAAACTTCTTTGAGTAAGTTTTCCCTTGTAAGACTCATGTCAGAACTTTTTTTAGCGTTGTAGTCGTACCAAATGCAGGGCACTCCTTCTGAGCTTGAGGCCCAACTTAACTTGTCGCCTAGTTGCTTTTGGTAGCCCTTTTTGCGTATAAGGTTCAATAGTGTGACTCTTCCGTACTGGGTTTGCAAGTACTTAATGTGGGACTTAAAAGCATTTAAGTGTTCTTTGTCGTCTCTTGAAAGTTTAGCTTTGGGCATAAAACTCAAGTCAGGCAGTTGAGTCCACACTAAGGGAATAGAACCCCTTAGAATCACAAAACTTGAGCACTTAGAACCGCAACATAAGACCACCTCAGTCTCTACAAAGTTAGCTGAGTTCCCATTAGAGTCAAGTCCTCTAGCAAAGTACCTAGGTCCAGGCCTTCCACCGTGGCGTCTGCTAATTAAAACTAAGTTGTTTTTTGTAACTATTTCCCCACAAATCACTTTCAGTTCGAGTTGGGGGATTAGGCTTACCTTATAGTTCCACTGAAACTCCTTTCTTGAGCCTTTAAGTGCGTTTTGAAGGGTGGTTGTTATATCCATAGTATAACTGAAGTAAAAGTTAAGGTGCTCCACTATGTAGCTCAAGTAAGAACCTATTTTCTGAGAACCTAGTTCTGCAAGTTCAGTGACTTTGTAAACTTTGGAGCCTTTCACTTCGCAAACCAATCTTGCTCTGCTTATAAACACCAAGCAACCACTTAACACTCCAAGTAGTCCGTAGTAACTCGAAAGCTTCTGGGCTTTTTCCGGCAACTTTAGGACCTCACTATAGTTGCTCAAGCAAACTAGAGCATTGGTGTGGAGGTTCTTTGCGTAGTAAGAAGACTCGAAACGGTAAACCTCTAAACTAACCATATTAGTACTTATAAGCAAGTTTCCTAATTTCACTAAGAAGAACTGACTTCCCTGTCCCTGTTTTTATGCAGTTGAAAATTCTTTCACAGTCAGGGTTTAGTTCTTGAACTGCCTCGTCCATGTTGTGTGTGTTGATGTTTTTAATAAAGTTATAAATAGTGGTGCCTTCAGGCGTCCTTTCAAGCAACTCGTGCTTAACTCCTTTCCTGAATTGCTGGGCAGCAATATCTACGTAGAACTTGTAAGTTTTAAAAGCAGGCGAACCTTGAGGAGACAAGCGCTTAAAAGAAAGCAAACTAGGATTGATACCTTTGAGGTTCCTGATTTCCTGAGGAGTTGTGATCACCTTAAAGTCAGGATTGTTTTGCAAACACTCACTGCAAATAAACTTATTAGTAAGACTGCACCTTTTGAAGTCTTGGAGTTTAAAGTCTTGGAGCTTTTCTTTGCACCCGAAACAAGTGCTTTCAGAGAGTTCTGCATAAAACTCAATGTAGTCTTTACGGACTTCATTAGTTCCAAAATCTCTTCTGCACAGAAACTTCCAAAGGTCTTTATTCCAAGTTATTTCATAAAGCAGTTTACTTACAAGCTTCATTTGAAGGACTTCTTCCAAACTCAGAAACTTAAACACTTCCGACCAAACCCTTTTAAAGTGGGCATTTTGCTTTGTCTGGACCCTAACTTCGGTTTCTAGTTTCTTTTTCATTACTGTAATTACTTTCTTGAAGGTAGGTTTGAACTTAGAATTCCAGTCGTCAAGCCAGTTGTCTAGGTCCTTGCAGCACCCCTTTTTGTAGTTGTAAATCTCGTTGATTGGCTGGTTTATTTTGGGTTCAAAGTTTTCTAGAGAGCTCAGTTGTTCACTAAACGTAGTTAAGTCCTCTATTTGAATGCAGTTTGCAGTATGTCGTGGACAGGCTTTTGGGCACCTAAAAATCACTCTGATAGTTATTTCGTCCATTTAATTATCTACGATTAAAATCATGTTAGTGATAGAAAGAGTTTCAGCTCTTAGTTTAAGTAGGTCGAGTTGAAGTCTCATAAAGTCTTCTTTGACGCTTAAAAAGTCCTCAACTTGGTTTTCAATAGGGAACTCAAGGGTGCCAAGTGACTCAATGGTTTTCTTAAGCTCTTCTAGGTGCTTTTTTTCTTGTTCGAAGTCTTTGAACTTGCCACAAGTATCCACAGCTTCTTTGATTGGTTTGGGCTTTTCAGAAAGGAACTCTTTTTTGCTGGACTTAGCAGGAGCTGGAGTCTTTAGTTCTATTTTGGGCTTCTTAGAAACTTGGGGAGAGTTGTCCACTAATGGTCTTTTTAGGTTGGTGGGTCTTCTGAGTTTAAAGGCTCCTCCTTTGTTTGGTTCGTGTTGGGGTTTGGTTATTGGGTGGATTGGTTTAAATTTAGGTCTGAAGTTGGGTTTTTTAGGGGATTCTTTTTTAGGAGATACTTTTTTAGGAGATGCTTTTTTAGGGGATGCTTTTTTAGGGGATGCTTTTTTGGGAGATGGCTTCTCTGGAGAAACCTGGGGTTGCTCAGAAGGGCTTTCAAGGCTAAAATTCTGGTTAAAATCTAAACCAGAAGTATTTTGGTTTTCAAGCGAAAAGTTAAAAGCAGTTCCAAAGTCAAAGTCCTTGTTAAACATATCAGTTGGCAAGTCTGAAGTAGGTTTTTCTTGGAAACCCTCTGACTCAAGAAAGTCTTTGTTGAAAAGAGAGTCAAGGCTTCTTACAACTTACTTTGAAAACAAAGCTTGTATGTTTCCGTCCTCCAAAATATTAAACGCGCTGTTTTCTTGATTCATTTTTAAGTGATTACATTAATCATTCTGAGTTTTTCTTCGTTGAAAGAAGGTTGATTGCTTACTGCAACACTGCCTGGGTAGCTGGATACGTCGTCTGGGTAAGGATCTAAGATCTTGCAGAACTCACTGTACTCTATCCACCTGTCATACTTCAAGCCGGCTTCTTGAATCATAGCTTCGATTTCCTCATTGCTTTTCTCAATGCCTAGAGTTTCCAAAGCGTGCTTAAGATCTTCAGAAGTAATGTATCCCTTGTCTTCTTGGTCAAAAAACTTAAAAGTAATCCACCTGTTTTCTTTGTCAAGTAAGTTCTTTTTGTCAATTGTAGCTGCTATGAACTCACTGTACTTAATGTTCCCTTCAGGGTTATGCTGCACTTTGGACACCAGTTCTTCAACCGCTTCGCTAGACATTGGGTGCCCTATTTTCTCCAGTCCTTCTTCGAGTTTGTCAGCAGATATGTACCCACTTCCTGTGTTGTCTAGATTCCTGAATATGTTGTTGAGTTGCACTATTTCTTCAGTGTTTAAGTGCCGCACAAGGATGTTCATCACTTCTCTTCTAAGGTCGTTTCCTGCCCGGAACCGTTTAAGACGTCTCAGAACTCTTTCAGTTCGGCGAGTAGGTGGAGAGTGGCAGTTGAGGGTAAACCAGGGATGCTCCATAGCACTGTGGGGAGTTGCCCGGGCTTCTTGGTCCACAGTGAGCAGTTTTGCTAAAAGGTCTTTTGCTTCAGAAGAAATGTTTTCCCAGTCCTTGCCTTCTAAGCTGTAGTTCCCTTCTAGAATTCTAACAAAAATCTCTTTGTTGGAGTTTCCGTTGAAAGGAGGCTTGCCCACTAAGAGAAGGTACATCAACACACCAATGCTCCAAACATCGCACTCAGGACCGTAGTTCTTGCGAAGCACTTCCGGGGCTACGTAGTAAGGACTGCCCACAATAGAGTGCATGGAGTCTTCGTTCACGCCGTATTTGCTAGCAAGTCCAAAGTCAATTAGTTTTATTTCGGGACTCTGATTAGTGTTGCAGTACATAATGTTTTCGGGCTTGATGTCTCGGTGGCTTATGTTTAAATTATTCAAATGGCTTATAGCGTGAAGAAGCTTATAAATGATGTCGGCAGTTTCGCTTTCAGAAAACCTTCCCTTTGCAATCAAGTGGTCAAACAGCTCGCCTGAGAAGCACAGTTCCATAACTAAGTGGATGTAGAGTTCGTCTTCGTAGATTTCGTACAACTTGATTATATTGGGGTGGTCTACTCGCTTAAGAATTTCTAGTTCCCTTAGAAGGACCTGTGTTTTGCCTGCAACTTTGCTTTTAGGTATAGTTTTCACAGCGTACTGGTACTTAGAGTTCTCATCGTAAGTAGTGGCAAGTCTTACGTTTCCGAAGAACCCCTGGCCTAGTACTTCTTTTAGTTTGTAGTGTTTTTGAATGTTTTCTGAGTGCACATAGTATTCTGTTTCTGAATTTATATTGAAGTGCTCGCTTGTTTCTCCGTTGAACTTAGACTTAGGCACTGACTTTCCAGTTTTCTTGCTTGCAAAGCAACCCATTAAAAATATTGAAAAAAATGTCAGATATCCAACTTACGTACAAGTCTTCAACTTTAAGGCTGTCGGACATAAGTTTGTTTTACCCTAACAACTGGCTGAATGACCAGTGCATCAACTTTTACTTTGAGTACTTAAACTCACCACAAAAACCCAGTTTAGTCTTTGTAGACCCTGCAGCTACTTTTTTGATGATCTTTGAAAACGACTTAGAGGACCTTTTAGAAGCACTTAGTTCTTTAGAGCTCTCCACAAAAGAGTTTATTTTTTGTCCTGTCAACGACTCAAAAGACCCCACTAACCCCCTTGGAGGGTCGCACTGGAGTCTTTTAGTGTACTCTACTGTCTTGCAAGAGTCCTTTTACTACGACAGTTTGTACTCCACAATAAATCCCAACGCAGGTATAATTAACCAACAACTTAACTTAGTGCTTAACCACAACAACCAAGTCACTCAAGTTTACTTAGAAAACGCACAAAAAAACTCTGCAGATTGTGGAGTTTACGTGCTTTTGATAGCTGAAACTCTAGCTGACAACCTAACTAACTCAAGAGATCAACTGTTGCTAAGAGGTTTGCAAGCTTTGATTTCGCCTTCGTCTGCAAGTCAGCTGCGCACTAGGATACTAGAAGTCATTAAGTCTTTGAAAACTAATTAATTTACAAAGCCTCGAGTTGCTTCGAACTTTAGAAACAACCTTCACTTGGCTTTTTGCTTCAAAAAAAGCTTAGCGGGATCATCCAGAGGGGGCACAAGGGTATCTGTCCCTTATACTTGGTCTGAATGTTTTTAAGTTGCTCATTCCAAACGGACTGGACTTAGGGGCTTTGTAAGGCTTAGTTACTCTTTCAGGGGGTCTTTTGGACTCTTCTTGAGGCTTAGGTTCCTCTGTAGGGAGTTCTCCGAGTTGTTCTTGTTTCTTGAGCCAAGCTGCCCGCATTCCAGAATCGCATTTCGACACTCGAGATCTGGAAAAAGTCCTTTTGGTTTCGATGTACTGAGAAAGTTTGCAGTAAACAATGTAAACAAGTAACATCCCACCCAAGTAAATCCACACAAAAGAATAGTCGCCTTTCCTGAAGTAACTCGGCCTCAAAGGCTCTAGAACTGCTTCCCAGACTCCTTCCATTTATAATGATTAACCAAGTGTCCAGTCAATACGCATTTGCAAGGCTGTCCAAACACATAGTAAGTCCTACTTAGCCACTTAGAAAGCAAATCTTAGAACAATCAACTAAGCTCAACCAAAAAAACTACTTAAAGCAACTTCCTATTCCACAAAGAGTTTGGCACTACTTGACTTTACACAAAAAGAAAGCTATTTTCTTCAGCCTTGTAGGGTTTTTAGGGTACTACTACAACATTTACATACGCTTTTACAACAAATTTAAGCAGGAGACTATTTCTCAAAGAATTAGGAAAAGATTGCTCAAAAAAACAAAGTTGTTGACTGAACTCAAAGAAGTAGAGTCTAAGTTGCCAAGTGAAGTTGCAGAAGAGGCCAAAGAGTTCTTTTTAGCCAAAGACTTTGAACTCATTCAGGGGCTCCGACGCAGGACTCTGCTTAAAGTTGCTGAAGAAAACAACTGGGTAGACACTAAGTTCAAAAACTCCTTTTTAGCAGCCTCAGGTTTCCAAAAGAAAAAAAACCGTGAAAAAAGCAACATGACCTTAAAAGAGTTCATAGGCTTCCTAGAGCACGTAGTTGAAAACAACCCAGAGTCTTCTCCCCAAGAAGTGCTTGCCCAACTTAAGGAAGGCATCACTCCTCTTTTAAAAGAAGAACAAGAAAAAGGCCACAAGTGGGTACAAAAGCTCAAAAACCAAGAACAAGAACAAAAACTGCAACAAGCCCAAAACCTCAAAGACATCTTTAACCTGCAGCCTAAAGAACCCACCGAACTCGACTCACTGGAGTCCCAGATCCAGTCTTTGAGAGACCAGTGTGATGCCTTGCCCACAAACGAGTCCTCTAAACTCACTCAACTCTACAATGAAATCAAAACCCTAGAAAAGCACAGAAGCTTGCTTTTAAATAAAGGTTAACTTAAACACACTTTAAAAGAAACCACTGCAGCCCAAGACTCTCCAAGAGCTGGAACCCCCACTGAGCTTAGTTGGTTAGTCACAACAACTAATAAGTCATTTTCCGCAGCTACTCTTTGCAAGCTTAGTCCAAGTTTAACGAGTTCCTTTGACTTCTGAAGTCCCCATAAACTCTGTGCATTCTTCAAAAGAAAACTTATACTATCAATGACTACCACTCTGCAGTTCCTAGGCAAGTACTTACTTAGGTTTTCCAAAACGTGCTTGATTTGGAACTCAGTAGTTACTCTGCAGAACTTGCAGTTAGAAGCACACAAGTTTTGGTTGAAGTTAAGTTCTTCCACTACTTGGGAAAACCTTAACTTTGAAAACCCTCCTTCAGTGTCTATATAAAGAGCTTTTTCTGCTTTTGAAGCCACAGAAGCAGCAACTTTCAAACAGTTAAGGGTTTTTCCTGAACCCTGTCTGCCTGAAATTTGGCAGATAGCTCCTCCCATGACTCTTCCTTCAAAAAAAGAGTCCAGTTCAGTGTTGGTTTTTACTTTGATGTAGTCTGAAATACTTGTAATTGAGTGTAAATAGTCTAAGTAAAGTCTTGCTTCGTTTAGTATACTTTCAGCCTGAGTTTTGTTTATCTTGGCTTTTTGAGAGATTTGGCCAGAATTACACTTGCTTATGTCTGAGAGACTAACGAGTCCTGCTTTGACTAGTTTAGTTTTGTTTTGGTTAGAAGTTTCTAAAAGAGCCAGTTCTCTGTACATGGATTATTTGTGTAAATGGGAAGTGACTGCGAGGACTCAGTGCTTTACTTATTTGAGTTGAGGGGAGGAATAGCTTTTGAAGTCATCTGGCTAGGGCTGCTGTTCTACAGCATGGTTATTTTAACAGACAACTACTTAATGAACTACCTAGGAATCACTATAAAGAGATTCAATTTGTCTGAAGAGGGAGGAGGGTGTCTCATAGCCTTTGGAAGCATAGTGCCTGAGTTTACAGTAAGTTTAGTGTCCACTTTGCTTGTGAGTAAACAGCACAGTACGTTGGGACTGAGCACTATAATCGGCTCTGGGTGCTTTGACTTTACAATATGCGTTGGAATTTCAGGCTTCACAGCAGCTTACTACTACAAGTTCCTGGACTTAAACATTAAGAGCTTGCTTACTGACATGGCAGTTTACTTGTGCTGTTTGTTGTTGCTGGCTTACTTTTTGCAGGACGCCACAGTAACAACACTAGAAGCAGTGTTTTTGTTGCTGCTCACTCCCCTTTACGTGGTTTACACTTTTTGGTTCCGAAAAAGTGACAAAAAAGAGCCAGAAAAAGACCTTGAGCCCTTCAAAACTGCAGAAACTGCAGAGTCTCCTTTGAAACTTCCTATTTACTGCATAAAGACTCCGATTAACAAGTTTTTTGGAATGTTTACACTGAACTACACAGGTAAGTTGCACCAAATACTAGTGTCTTATGCTATGATTATAGGTTTTAACTTTTTAATCACTAGAGGGACTATATTCATGCTGGAAAGGATCCTTTGCCACATAGAAGTGTCTGAGTCAATACTGGGACTCACACTCATTTCCTGGGGAAACAACGTTGAAGACATTCTGAACTCTGCAATAAGTGCTAAGAGAGGGTTTGGCCAGTTGTCTGTGTCTTGCTTACTGAGCATCCAGGTGCTGAACATTATATTTTGTTTGGGCTTTCCCTGGACTATTGCTACTTTGCTCAATGGTTCTTTAGAGATCCCAGACTCTTCAACAGTTCTGTCGTTGCAAATCCCCATTCTAGTTGTAGCTTGTAGTTTCTTGATTTTATGTGTTGTTAAAAAACTAAACTACAAGTTCGGTTTTCTTTCAGTGACCCTATACATTGCTTACGTGCTTTCTATATGGATTAAGAACTTTGATTTAAAATAAAAGTTTACGAGTTATTTAAGCCTAGTCTTCGCACAAAGTTCCAAGCACAGTTTATTTTGCTCCTAACTGAGTTAAGTATGACTCCAGTGACAACGAACAAGTAGATCAAGCTAAAGATACATAGACCTGATATCAGCAGCATTGTTTGGATTTGAGTCAGGTCAGTGGCATTGCTTACTTCCTCAATGTAGAGGGTTTGGGATTTCTTTATTTCACTAACTATGTTTGAAAACAAGTGGTAAGCTTTTCTAAGTTCAACTAGTGCCTCCTGGGTACCGAGTCCCTGGATTTCTTGCATCAAGAATCTGAAGTAAATGATGCCACTCACCAAACCTTTTCTAAGTTCATTCATTGTATTGGAACTTTCCATAAACACAGAGTCTTTGACTGCATTGCTAACCTTAACAGCTTCGGATCTGAAATACTCGTCATAAAACTGAGTTATTTCTTTGGACCTTTGGTTAGCTTCGGAAAACATCTGTTCTGGAGAAGTGAAGTGGGAGTCCGAGGTGATAGTTAGGTAAAGCGAAGCTGGAGTGTCTAAAAGGGTAGTTTCTTTAGTCCAGTCCCAAATTTCTAAAAGACTTGTAAATTGGTTGAGTGTGCGGTGGTAGTAATTTGGTCTGATTTTCATCAAGTTTGTGGTTTTCTCCACTAAAACATTGAGCACTAAAAAGTAGCCTGAAATTATAAGGAAAAGAACTGCTAAAGATGAAACTACTATAATCCAGGGTTTGTAATACTGGGGTTCTTTCTTTTTAGTGTTTTTTTCTTCGTTCATAACGTCTTCACCTGTTAAAGGTTCTTCGTCAAAAGGAAGAAATTCTAGTCTTTGCAGAGTGTTGGAGTACTTTTCTCTGACTTTTGGGTGAGGAAAGTTAAAAATTATGTTCCAGATTTTGTTAGAGCAGTTCTGCAACTGGTAGAGTTTCCAACCAATAAGCAAACAACCCACCACCATAACTACTCCAGTTAGCAAGTAGGTTAGAATAACGTAGTAGTTTAAAGTCTGGATGTAAATTTGCCATTCTGCTTCGTAAAAGTCCTGTGAAATCTTTGAGTACTTACTTGACTCTCCATAGCCGTTTCTAAACAAAAAGTAAATACTGGGGTGCTGCATAGTTAAGTTTTTGTTTAGGTTTTCATCTACATCTTTCAGGTGTCTCTTAAAGTCACTTAAAACGTTAAACATGTTCTTCTTTTTCATAGAATACTTTTGCTGAGTAGCCTCCCAAATAGGGACTGAGTTTTCATAGTACAGCTCCAAATTCTCCTCAGCACTCCAGTTTTCTGAGTCTTCTTTGATGACTTCATCAATCTTTTCAAGGTCGTTCCTTAAAGTGGTAATCAAGGTCTGGAACTCTTCAAATGGCTGAATATACTCAAAACCCTTGTTGTGCAAGTCAATTAATCTTGCTAGGTTTGCAGAGTGCTCCATTACTTCAGTTCTGCGGGCTATCATGTTGTTGACTTGGTCTATTTCTCTCGACTTCATTATAGTTTTTGAAAAAAAGTAAGCTACCACTCCATTTAAGCACAAAAATGTAAAAATCACTATTAAAAAGGCAACCTTTACGTTCCGCACTGAACTTTTGACCATGTCAATAACAATTTTGTTTTCTTGTTTGGAGCTGTTTGAACTGTTAGCTTTGCTAGATCCCCCTATCGAAGAACTGCTGATTACACTTGTTATTTTTTGGTTTTTTCTTTGAGGTAGGCTTTCTTCTGCTTGGAACTCTACCTTAGTTGTATTGCTCAGTGTGGATTCTTTTTTAGACTTAAAACTGATCACGTCAGGTACTTCTTGAAAGTTTACATTGTGCTCTTTTTTTTCAGGTTCTGGGGGAGCGATGCTGAACCCGAATGGATCGTCACAAGTCACATGAGGAGACAAGTCATCCAAGAACTCGTTTTCCCAGTTCATGAGGTTTTGGTGTCCTTCTAGAACTAGCACCACAACATAGCTTTTTTCTTCAACTTTAAAGTTAATGGGAAACAGATAAATTTCAGAAGTATAGTTCTGGTGCAGGTATAAGTTATCTATTAGTCCGCAAAAGTCCGGAAGGATCTGGCTTAGGTGAAATTCATTGCATAGAGTGTAGGGAATTTGTAACTTGCTGCAAAAGCCTTCAGTGTGACCTAGTATTTCTCCAGAGTAGTCAACTAAGGCAGCTTCTCCGTTAACTTCCTCGTAGTAACGAAAACACATAACTATACAAGCTTTATCGTCAATTGCTTCAAAACTCACTTCCATTTGTACAGGCACTAAAATTCCGCTTTTCTTTTTAATAAATGTAAAATAATCGAACTCTACTTTAGTTTTTAAAGTTTTTTGCAAAGTGTTTTGTATTAAATCGCCAGAAAAAATATCAACATTTTTAGGAGTCAGTTTGGATAACTTCATACCTAACATTTCTTTGTAGGAAAAGTTTAGCATTTCATTGGCTTTTTGGTTTGCATGGATTACTCTTGGGTCTTTTAAATCATAGCAGATAGCTGTAATTACGCAATTCTGAGGGTTGAAGGGACTGAAGTTCAAAATGGTACTTTTCTGTTTAAATTGCGAAAATTCAAACCCCAAAAACTTCCTTCCCACGTCTTCTTTGTTGAAAAAATCAGACAGGAACTTGCCGTACAACAAATTTAGAGGAGGGTCTTTCCTGTTCTTTCTGATGAGTCTTTTGTAAGTAGACTTCAGATTTGTAAGCTTGGGTTCAAGTTCCCTCATGAGTTTTGTCAATTTAGTTGTTGAAGGAGCTGGCGAGAAAAGTTCCCTCCAGATTTCTAGTAAAAGAATCACTAAGTTCTTATCTTCGTTCATTGCCCTTGCAAAGTCTCTGGTGAAAACTAAGTAGTTAAAAGTCTCTGACTTTTCATTCTTTTGAAGGATTCTTAAACACCTTAAAAACTGGTACTCTTCGAAAATCTTACTTTCTCCCTGAAAAACTGGACTTAACTTTAGTCTAGCATTTATAGGGTCATCGTTAACTCCAAAGAGCGAATAACTTAACCACACATAAAGCATTTTGCATTTGTAAAGTTTATTCTTTTTGAAAGCTTCACAAACTTTTTCAAGAATTTCAGGGTCCTGGATAAAAGCACTTCTTAAGTACAACTCGCACTTCCAGGCAGTGTTTAAGTGTTTGGGGTTGGTGAGTGCTTGCTTCCTTTTGGTGACTAGTTTGTGGACTACAACTACTAAGAAGGGAGAAATGAACACCATCAACAACAAAGTCATGGTGGCGTTGTCAAAAACCATCCCTAGAAGGAAGCACACTGAGAACCAACTCAGCAGCATAGGCATTGCAGCAAAGGCAGTGTTGACTGAGTCTCTGTAGTAAGGCAGGTAGTAGATGAAGTTGGCAGTTTCTGCTAAGTTAAGTACTCCGCCCAAAAGGTAGTAGAGGTACTTGTTTTGAGGCATCACGAAGTAAAAGGCAGCAATTTGGGAGTACTTCACACACACCCTTAGGTTGTCGCAGTAAGGCGAAGCCCGGGCAGTGGGCACCTGGGCAGTTTTGTAGTGTCTGGTTTCGTACATAAAGGACTCCTTCACCAACAGCAACAACCAGTGACAACCCACCATCAGCAAAGCCAGTGCAAAGGTCCAGTTGCCTTTGATCTCAGTAGAAAGGTCGTACTCAGGCAGGTACTGGGAAGTGGGGAAGGGGTACTTGAGGTAGGCAAAGCACAAACAACCCATAGGCACAAACAACAACTCAGTACTCAGGGTGAAGGGGAACAAAACTGTGAAGTTAGAACACACCAGAGTAAGTGGTTTGTGGTTGAGGTACTTGAACATCAGCCAGCAAATCAGCACTGAAGGCAACAAACACACGTAAGTAAAGAATATCAGCAGAGCGTACTGCAGGCCAAGACTGAAACAAATGTAGTCAAGCCGGACGTAGTTAACCAAAGCCCAAACCGAGGAGTAGTGGTCCCACCCAACCATAGGCATCTCTTTGTAGTAAAAAAGACTCATCAGCTGCACTGTTTCAAACACCAACAAAAAGTAAACGTAGGATCCTTTTTCTGAGCGGTTTTCATGATCTTTTTTCTGAGATGTTAGCCAGAAAATAGTTTCTTCAAAAGCCTTCCTCAGATTTTTGAAAGTGTCTGATTCACTTTCGAAATAAGAATTGACGGCAAATAGATCGTCTTCATCTCTAGTTGAGTCGTGATCCATGTTTATAATTTATTTGAAGTTAAATTATTCCAGAATAGGCTTGTAACCTTTAATTGTTTTACAAGTTAGATAGTCTGTAGTTCCACACAGAATGAGTGTTTAACTAATTAGGTTTAAATATTGTGTAAGAAAGCTTCTGGAGTTCTTGATTTTGATTGGAAAACGGGCTTACTAAAGGAAGCAGTTCTAGCAATATTAATGGATTTCGGAAGCATAGAAGCTAATTTACTACACATCGTAGGGGAGTACATGGCTTTAAGGTTTAGGATCCCTTCAGAAAAGGGAGAAGACATAGAAGCAGAGGAACTTCATGCATTTTTTGCTTTAGACAAAAGTGGGTCAATGTCAGGGTCACCAATTAGGGACGCGAAGGGGGCTTTGGGGAGTCTCATTCAGAAGTTCAACAAAGTGGGAGTTCCGATCACAGTTTTGTTGTTCAGTAACAGAATGCAAGAAATGAGTTCAGAAGACATTGGGTATGCTTCTATGCTTGAACAAGTAGAGTCACTAAAAGCTGGAGGAGGCACTTTATTTGCTCCAGTTATTGAAGCTATACACACCAAAATCACCACAAGGAACATGAAGAACGTTTTTTGTGTATGGCTTTCAGACGGACAAGACAACAAAGGCCTAGGGAACTTGATCCCGCACATGGACAAGTTCAAAACGGACATGGAAGCCTACGGGATTTCGATAGGAGTGCACACAATCGGGTTTTCTGGGGACCACGACGCTAACTTGCTCAACAGACTTTCAGGAAGTGGAACTAGACCAGGGTCTTTCCAGTTCGTGCCCCCCAACGGAAGAATACCAGTAGCTGTAAACAACATTTACACACTGGCATTTGAGAGTTCTACTTGGGCAAGGTTTGTTTCTTGTGAAGGCAAAGCTTACAGAATTGAAGTCGAAAGGGACGAAAGGAAAGACGAACTAAACGCCCTGGTTTACGTGAAAGAAGACGACTTAGAAGACTGCAAAGTAGAAGTGCACAGGGGCAAGGCTGTACAGTACTACGAACTAGAACCTTCTAGAGGAGAAGTCAACGACTTCAAAGAGTTAGTGATTCTAGTAACTAACTTTGTGAGCAACACAATTCTGCAAGTGCTAGAAATAGGGGGAGAAAAGGCTTCCCAGAAATTACAAGAAATCCGGCCTTTGATCGAAGAAATGGAAAGGAGAATTCAGTACTTAGTTGAGGAGTCTCATAAACTCAGGCCTTTTTTTAGAAAGCAGTGCCAACCTTACTTCAGCACTACCAAAGAACTGATTAGTAACTACTACAGCACTCTCAGAGAAAACTCTGGAAACCAACTTTCCAACATCCAAATAGCTTCTTTAAACAACCTTGCCCACAAAAACGCCTTGACCAGGAACCTTGAAAGAAAGATTGCTAAGGAAGTGGGCAGAAACATTGACATGCTTAACGAGTCAGAACGCGAAATCGAAAGAATCGTGCAAAGCATTAACAAAGAAGAACTTGAAAAGAAGTATGGAGGTGAAATTGAAGCCTTTGGAGAGTGCATGCTTTCTACTAGGAACTGGCTAGAAGCCATTCTGGACGGAGACTGTTTTTGCGTGACTCTTCACTTAGAAAGACCCCAAAACTTACTGGGCGACTCACTGGAAATCAGAATCAAGAACGTAAACACTACTTTGCTGACTTGTGACTCCTTCATAGACTCTGCGCTCTTTGAAACTAAAGCTGGCCAAGTGATCCAGGCCCAGCGCAACTATCAGCACGGCCAAGCCCCTGCTCCGGCTTCTTCTTTAGTGAATGGTTTGCCCAACGAAGTCATTAACGGAGTGATGCCTATTTACATCAACGAAGACCACTGGAAACTTGCTAGGCAAAGACTAAAACCCATGATAGCTTGGAACATTACAGTGGATGTTTTGGGGTACCTTCCTTCTCAGTTAATGACTTTTCCTTTTCAGGTGTTTGTTTCTACTTTGCAAGCCTCAACTGAGTTCAAGCAGTTCCAACTAAATGTGCTGAAAGAAACCTGTTTTGCTATTTACAGAGACAACCGTGGACTCATCTTGCCCTCAGTCACTTCAGTGCTTTCTGAATACCCTTCAAAAAGGCTTCCAGAGCATGTTCCCAACAACTCAGTTTTCCTAGCACAGCTTTACTGTGCCTACAAAAGTGGAGACGTCCAAGAACCACAGGCAATATTTCCAATGCTTTTTGAAGAGGAGTTCCGTCGCAGGCTTTTCAGGAAAAAAGACCTGAACTTGCACGACTTTTGCAAAAACTTGTTTGACGTTAAGTTAGAAAGAATCACTAAACTGGTTACAGAAAAAATGCTTAGTAACTACTCTTCAACTGCCTTCAAAGAACAAGTTACACCTGGGTCTGAGCCTGAAGACATAGACGTTGAGTCCTTTTCAGAAGAACTGCCTCAAAAAACTTTGGAGTCTATTCAGAAGATCCACAAAAACATGCAAGAAGGAGGAATGCTAAGGCCACTTTTAGCTTTGATGAACTTGTTTGAAGTGAAGGAGTACTTTAGTTTAGAAGACTTCGGAATTGAAACTAACGAGCAAAAACTAGCTTTGGTGATCCAGTCAATGAGAGACAAAGTTAACAAAGATAGAAAAGAAGCAATTGAGTCTAAGTCTTTAGTGAACGTATTCAATCATGAAGAATGCACCCAGTTCATTAAAGACACCATAACTACAACTATTAAAAGAGAAGCCCTTGCAATCAGAGCTAGAGTATTATCTGAAAGACAAGGCGAGTTGTTTAACGAAAGGGCTTTTAGGTTCACTTACACTTCAGACCTTGAAGAAGCAGCTGGGTGTCTGATGGGAGTTAAGCAAGGAGACTCTAACTTTTGCTTGTTTTACAAGGGCTTGATCAGTCCAGACGCCACAAACGTGATTGGAAAAGCCAAAATGCTCAACAAAGGCGAGTACAAAGGAATCAAACTAATTTGCGACAAAATAAAGTGGGGAGAAAGAGTCATTTGGACTCCCAACCAAAAAACAATCCACAAGATCTGGAGCGCACACATGGACAAAGCACCTAAAGAAGCCTGGATTGAAGCTTTTCCTGACAAAGCTAGTTACTTCGAGCACAAGTATTTGCGGTTAGAAGGCAACTTCGTTCCTTACTCGAAGCCTAGAATCAACGTGAAGGACTCTAGACACTGGGAAGGCAAATCCCAAAGACTGCCTAACAGGAACAGAGGGTCCAGGAGAGGCAGAGGACCTAGGAAGTAATAAGTAATTGTTAGTTATTAAAATGAAAAAGAAACCCAGAATTCCTAGCCAAGACAGGTACTGCAAAATCAAGGAAACACTTCTAAGGTAACTCTTAGTCAGCACTGCTTACTCCTACCCCAAGGCAATGCTGCCATCCTACAGAAAGCCCAAAGTTGCAAAAACGCGACTTTACGCACTTGAAAAAAAGTACGAAGACATGAACCTACTTAAGCACTTAAAACAAATGCAGGCAAAAGAAGACCTGCTAGAACCTGCTGTGGTAATTGAAAACATAAATTACCAACCTAAAGAAAGACCTAAATCTGCCTTCAATTCCTCCTCAAACTGGAGTCCCAACAGAAGGTCCACTAACCAGACGAAAAAAAACTTCTTTTTGGGGAAAGTTACTGCAAAGACAGTTTCCAATCCCCGACCAGTGAGGGTCCACATTTCGCGTGGCTCTGGAAGACTTAAAAACTTGCTGGTTGAAAGTAAACCCCAAACTTCCAAAATGATGCTTACAGGCAGTCCTGTTACACCTAACTACAAGTCACGTTCTTCCTCAGGGAACCCCAACATTTTTTCTTCAGTGGACTCTTACTACAACTCCTTGCAGCCCAAAATAGGAGCAAGTATTGAATCAAAAACTGAACAAAGAGCCAGGAACAACGAAAAAACACCTGAAGTAGACTCTAGTGAAACCACTCCTAAACCCTTTGCTATTCCTGAGCCAAACTACGACCCTGACTTTACTGGCTGGGACATCATTGATAACCAAATTTCTAAGTCGCACTACTACTGAATGTATTCTTAATTAACATTTATATGGCTAAAGAAAGTATTGATTCCTCTATGGTGCTTAACAGACTGTGCTTCCTAAGGGGAGTTTGCATTGGAGTGGTCTTGCCAGGAATTTGGAGTTTTGTTAGAGTTTTGGGAGGAAGTGAACTAGACCTGGCTTTCAACGTAGCAGTTTTGGGGAGTGTGAATGTGCTAGCTAAGATGCTTTTTTACTGGAAGTTCGAGTGGTGCTTTTCTAAGAAAGTAATGGGAGGACTGGGAGTACTAGGCATGGCAGGGGGACTTCTCCACAGCACTTGCTTGACTTTAGGAATCGCTGAGCTGCATACTTGTTGTTACGTTTTACTTGGGCTTTGGAGTGGAGCTCTCGACAAGATTGAAGGTGTTTTTGTGGACTCAGTTTTTCAGAAACCCAGCATTACAAAAGCACTGGAAGCCAAACAGATAGCAAAGGTGCTTGGCAACTCCTCCGGAGCAGTGTTAGGGTTTGTGGTTACTTACTTTAGGGTTAGAGTTTGGGTGTTTGAGATTCCAGAAATGACAGTAGGTCTTTTGGTGTTTTTTGTAGCTTTGGTGGCAGCAGTGGACTTTTGCTTGAGTTTCCCCAAAGTTCCCAAAAAGGTCAGAAGAAGGATTTTGACTGGAAGGAGAAAAGACCACGGAGAGTCTTGGAAGTACGAAACTGCTTCAATCTCGCTTTCTAGACCCCAAGAAGAAGACATTGAAGTTCCGCACTTAGCAATGTTCACAGTTATGCTTTTAGCTCTGATTTTTTACTTGTCTTATGCCCTCAAAGAAGTAGCCTTTCTAGTTTTGTTTATGAAGTCCAACTACTTAACTACCTGCAAAGTGGGTTTGGAGGTTGAGTTGTTTGGAATTTACTTGGGGTTCTCAGCTATGAAACTTCTAGAGTCACTAGGGACTTACTTAACACACAAACTAAAAGGAATAGACAACAGAGTTCTTACGTTGTTTATTGTTATAGCTTTAGGAATTGGCCAAGGACTTATGATTCAAACAAAATCTATTTCCTTAGGTGAGTTTGCCTTGGCAATGGGAGTCCAGAGTTTAACTCTGCCTGCTGGAATTGCTTTCACTGGGAACTTACTGTTTAGTGTTCTGGGGTCTGAACCACCACTCTACTTCACAATGATATACATGTGCCTTGAAGTCTTAGGAAACTTCATTGGGCCTTTCTGGACAGTCCAGGCGTACCAAGTCAAGTGCAGTTTGTGCTTTACTTTTATACTCATATTTTTGATATCTAGTTTCTTTTTGTTGGCCTTGTCTTGGAAACAAGCTGAGTTCCAGAAAACCCAGAAACTCAGGCCTCAAGAAAACCTAGGCCTGGGCCTGCTCAACGAAGACTACCGCTACAAGCTTAAGCGCAACTTGTTTTAGATTAATATTAATAGTTAATGTCTAGACTATTTCTAGAAACTTCGGCATTATTCAAATAACTAAGTCCATATTTATAATAAATGTTTTCAGGAATCACTAAAATAGAGAAAAAAGGCTTCATTAGTGTAAGGGACAAAAATGGACCTTATGAAGAAGCAAAGGAAAATAACTTTAACCTGGACGAATTTACACTCTTGAACACCATTGGAATGGGAGCGTACTCTCGAGTGCGACTTGCATTCCACAACCCTACTCAAAAGTTTGTTGCTCTGAAAATAGTTCCCAAACAAACTGTGTCAGAAAAAAACAAAATCCAGCAGGTTGTGTCAGAAAAGCAGGTACTAAGCAAAACCAAGAACCCGTTTGTAGTAAAGTGCTTCGGAACTTTCCAGGACAGAAAGTGTGTATACTTTGTTTTAGAGTACGTAGCTGGGGGCGAACTTTACAGAAGACTCCACGACCTAAGGGCTTTGGAGACTGCAAGGTTCTACTCAGCAGAGGTTTGCTGTGCTTTATTAGACCTGCACGCAAACGACGTGGTTTACCGAGACCTGAAGCCAGAAAATGTTTTACTTGATGCAAGTGGTCACGCAAAACTTGTAGACTTGGGGTGTGCTAAAGAAGTCAAGCCTGGGGAGCGAACATACTCGCTCTGTGGAACTTTAGTTTACTTGCCACCCGAAACTATTTCGGGGCAGGGACACAACTCCTCTGCAGACTGGTGGACTTTCGGAGTCTTTTTGTACGAAATGCTAACGGGGTCTCCTCCCTTTTCGGGAAAGGACCCCCACGAAATCCAACAAAACATCCTTAACTCTCCTGTTTGCTTTCCACAAAACTTCGACAAAAAAGCTAAAGACCTTATTCAAGGGCTTCTGTGTAAGGATCCTAAAACAAGGATTAAAGACAAGGAAGTAAAGCTACATCCTTTCTTTAGTCAAGTCAACTGGGACTTAGTCAAAAACAAACTACTGAGTCCTCCAATTACTCCCAAACTCAGGGGTCCTGACGACGTTTCTAACTTCAAGTTCTACCCCAACATTACTCCATCTTTCCAAGATTTCGACTTAATTGAAGGACTTTAACTAACACTTTTTTCGTCTTCTTGCTTTGCATAGATTCCTTCTCGCTTAAAAAACACAAAACTGTATAGCGCAGCAAAAAAGAAGTAAAACAGTATCGTAAGCACTCCCAAGGTCGGTCCGTATGTGTTGCATAGTTCTGACTGTCCGTAGCACTCACTACTGAACTTAGCCCCTGAAACTGCTACCCAAACAATCACTCCCAAAAAGTGAAGCAAAAACCCCAGTCCTGGGAATAAGTACCCTATCCACTCCCCCAGGAACTTCTTTTCTTTAAGCGCAAACACCACCCTTGCAGCCCAGGCTGCCAGCATCAAGATACTCAAAACTTCAAAGAATATAAAAACAGCTCCTGCGTTCTTGAGGTTTTCAAAAGAGTCGCAAAGTTCCTCGTAACCTTCTCTATCACAAACATCGTCTGCTAGGCTTGAGTAGGACTCCCCTCTGTAGTTTTCAGGGCCGAAGTTAACCCCTAGCAAACCTCCTTCCCACTCAGACTCGTCCTTGCCTTGTCTAACCCATTCGTAACTCCCCAAACACCCCATCATGAAAACAAACAACCACCCCTGACACAGCATAACTACGTACCACCAGTACTTCACTTTCATACACAACAACTCAGTTTCAACTGAAGGTTCCCGGCTCTCTGGACTAGTTTCTTGCATTTGATAAATGGAGTTGAAGTGTCCCGACTGCTCAAACAAAGTGCTTCCCTTCCAAGTAGAAGAAGACACCATTGTGTTTCTTTGCAGCAACCGAGAGGTAAGTTCAACTTAGAACAGAGACTCATGAGTGCGGGTTCCCTGCAACAAGAGACGACATCGCACGTTACACTTGCAAGGTAGCTGAACTGCCCCAAGCCTTTTACAGAGTCCAAACCTACATAGCTAGATTAAGTAATTAAGAAAAGTAGCCAACACAGGGGTGAATGCACTCACCACAAGGAAATGTGATCAATGACAGTCCCAGCACCAATCCTCCAAAAAACAAAAAACTCCCCACTGCACTTCCAATGCGAATCCAAGCCCAAGTTTTGGTAGTCTCTTCCCAGGGCAGCAACATGAACCCCACAGCTCCCCCTACCATGTAGCCTCCTAAGTGTCCACCCATGTCTATGCTTTTCACAGACAAAGAAAAGCTGAAGTTGACAACTACGAAAAACAAGTACAACAGAAGGTTCAAGTTCCTTCCTGGCCCCATGTTGTTCCAGTTGTACGCAAAGTAGCAGCCGTAAGCTCCAAATATTCCAAACACAGACGTGGAAGCTCCAATCGAGAGGTTTTGTCTGTCCAAAAAGGCAGAAAGTAAGTTCCCTCCTACTCCCGAAACTAAGTAAATAGCAATCATCTTGAGTGTTCCAAAGTACTTCTCTACCCAGAAACCTATTCTCATTTGGAAGAACACATTCATAAGCAGGTGCACAAAGTTAGCATGCAGAAAAATAGGCAGGAAAAGCCTTTGGAACTGGAATCTAAGCACGATGTCGGGGGTGTACTTAGCGCCTAGTTGGTACAAAGAACAAAAACTTGGCTGGAGTCCGTCCATTTCCAGTCCCAAACTCACTAGGAAGTAAGCCACCTGGAATGCCTAAGTAGAACTCACCGAAATGTACAAAATAAACCTTTTGGTAGAAAACCCTGGAAATATCCGTGCTAAGGAGTTGTTGGGGTGCTGCAGGGGTTCCTCTACTTCAAACCTTTGCATTCTAATTATTATGGTTATTTATCTTTGCCAACCACTCTTTCTAGTGCAGATATTTTACTTTTGAGAGCTATTAAGTGTTCGTGAATAGCTGTTTTTTCTCCCTTGAGTTGAGTTAGTTTTTGCTGCAGTTTGTTGTTTTTCGCTTTTTGTATAGAAAAGTGTCCCTTCATTTCAAGGCCAATTCTACCAATCTCTGAATTCAGTTTTTGCCTGTTTTCGCCTACTTTGTTTTGCAGTTCGTTTTCAAGTACTTCGTTTTCAACCCTGAGTTTCTGGACATGGCCTTTGCAGTTTTGCAGGTGGTTGAGTTTGGCTTCGATTGACTCCAGCAAGCCGCCTGTTCTTGACTTCAGTGAGTTTCCAGTGGAGTCACTTGTTTGGTTCAACGATTCCTGCAACGTCCCATTCATATTATTATTACTGGTAAGAGTCACAGGGTCCTGGAATGTAAAAGTAAGCAATAAACTGCTTTTTGGAAACTGCTGGAACTTCCACACTGACTTTCCGTGTCTTGAGGATAATGAGTTGGTTGGAAGTCATCTCGATTTCTTGGTCGTTAACTAAGATCTTCTCTTTGGAGTCTGAAATCGTGTAAATCAAAGTAACTTTCCTGCCTGTGTCTAAGTTCCCAAAGCCACTGTCTTTGTGCTTCTTGTGGTAACACCCTTCTGGAAAGCAGTCCACCAGCATTGTTTCTTGCAACTGCAGACACAAAGAGGTCTTTTTGTTCAACTCAAAAGGAATTGAAAAAAGCTTGTCTAGCAGAGCTTTCATTGAAGGACAAAAACTCAAACTCAAGTGCATGGGTGACTCATGCTTGCCCTCTAAACTTGCGTCTATTACTTCTTTTCTCACAGGACACACTTTGTCAGTTCTTATTTGTTTTACTTTTTGCTGCATGATTTCTTCGAACCTCCCGTCAATGTCTAGGTACTCTGCTTCTGAAACTAGTTTGTTCTTCAAGTCAATGTCTTCTATGAAGTTGCTTTGAACTGCCCAGTCGCACTCAATGAATCTCTGCAAAGTCTCTGCAGAGAGTATATCCAGTTCTGCATTCACTGGCTCAGAGTAGTTAGAAGGGTGTGCCAGCAAAAGAGGCTGCTTACTGAAACTTTCATCTTCCCTTGCCGTGATTTTGTTGATTTCGTTCACCACAAACCTCGTAGTGGCCTCTTCAATCACCTTTTTAATCAAGTCTTTTTCAGTTTCTTCGTCAAGTGGAAGTCCATCCTCCAGTCCTTTCTTTCGAATGTTGTTGTAAATAGAAGAAGTGCTTGAAACAAACTCTGGCAACTTTTCGTGCAAGTAACTCCTTGAAATCACCCCTGCCAAAGTCCTTTCTAAACTGCTTGAGTCTTCAGAAAGTTCTAGTTTGTTGTGTTTGTGGCACCCTCCGTGGGAATGCTCCTTCTGCTTGAACTTGCTTGCAGTGTTTCTGTCAATCAAATACAAAACTTTGTACACGTCAACTGAGTCAACCACTACGTCCAGAAAACTTTCAGTAAGGTTTTCGTCCCATTCAACTAAATCTGGGTTTCCACACACTGTTTTGTGGTACTTCCAGTGGGCTTTTTGGCACTCTTGGCTGCAGTACTCTGTTTGTCTGCAGTTTTTGCACCGCTTCAGCTGCAGTTCTGACTTCTTGCACCAAGCACACTTACTCATTTATTACTTAAAACCTTTGTACATAGGCCCCATAAACCAGTTATCTTCAGTTGAGAAACCACTTTCTTCAATAGCATCTATAGCGTTGCACCAAAGCATAGTTCTTTTGAGTCTTAGGTCTCTATTGCTTGAAGGCCTTGAGTACTTATAGCTGCAACTAATGAAGTCCAGCCAGTCCCTAGACTTTCTTGCCTGCTTCACCTGCACAGACTCTCCTGAACTTTCAACGATTTTCTTTTCCAGGGCAACTAGTCCTAGTTCCTGTTCTTTTTCAGTCATAAAAACAAAGGGATACGACCAGGAGAACTCCTTCTTCTCCCTTACAGGCTTAATTCTCAGTATGTAAGTTGTGTTCGGGACTAAGTTCTCAATCAAATATGACCTTGCCCTTCTTGAAATTTCAAAAACGCACAAAGTGCGGCTAGGCAAAGACAACTCTAGTAGTAGGTGAGTGTGGTTTATTCTGGAGTCTACTTCCCAACTCACTTCCAAACTATTGCTTTTTGAGTCCACTAAACAAACTCTGCTGTAACTTATCATTTTCATAATGAGACTAGTACTTCTTTTGCACTATGTTTTCGCAAACTCAATCTGGCACAAACTCTCCACCCAAGAACCCCCTTTGCCCTTTCAGTCACAAGCAGTCAAGAAAGCTTTGTGTGGCTCTTTGTTGACTCTCGTAACAGTAATTTAGGACAACTTGGAGTGGTGGAGCTACAAAGCAAACATAGGAAACACTGTAAAGCAAGTCCACATCGACAGAAACGGACTCATTCAGAAAAAATCTGACCCCACACCCAAAGAAATTGTTCTAGGCAGATGGAAAGACCCTGTTTGCGAAACAAACTTGTTCTTGCCAATAAAAAACAACTCAAACACCTGTCCAGGAGACCTGACTATCACCAGAAAGAACCGCTACTACAACTTAGAGTGTTTCACTGTAGACGAAAAGTCCTTAATTAGCTTTAAGTTCACTCCAGAAAGTTTAGACACCCAAAAAGTTGCATTTGAACTTAACTCTCAAGTAGGAACTCTTTTTGAACTTGAGTTACAAATCGATCAAAACTTGTACCTCTCACTAAAGCACCTTCCTTCGGGCTCCACAAGGGTCAGAGAAACCTACATGTATGAAAGCCTTGAAATCAACCCAGTTCAGTTTTGGGTTCTAGTTTTCAAGAGTCATTTTTTTGTCGGAACAGGAACTATTTTGGGAAAAAACTTAAAACTAAGGCATACCGAACCTGATATTCTTAAGTTGCGCAAGTTCTCTCTCAGTTCTTCTTCAGTTCTTTCTGATGTTTGGGTGTCAAGTTTGCCTCAAATCCACACTAAGACAGCCGAACTCATGTCTTCTATTGAGATTCCAACTAAGTTAGTAACTCTCACTGAACTCTTAGAAGAAGGGGAGCAATGCGAAGACTCCACTCCACGCAAAACCCTTGTGGACTATATCTGCTCAAAAGAAACTAGGTTCATTGAACTCGATGAGTTCTCTCCTTGCAACTACCGTGTTGTGATGAGCACTCCCTACATTTGTCCTACCAACTACACAAAACCAGGAGCAAGTTTTGTTTTCAGCTCAATCATCAACCACCGGAGCTATATCAAGAATACTTAAGTTTCTTCTAACTTTAACGTACGTAGATCAAGACTTTTAAATGCTGTTTCAACTTATAACACTAGAAATACTGGGTTAAGAAACAGCAAATCTAGAACTCAAAGTCAAAAGACAAGACAAATAAGTTGTTGAATGAGCCTAACAAAAAGAACAGGATCAAGGACTATTGAACCAATGCAATTCAGACAAGAGAAGTTGTGACGACTTCATACTACTTAAAGGCTACAGAATCAAACATGCCGCTTGAGTAGATCGACAAGTGAAAGAAGTCATCAACAAACTTGTGATGAGTAATAATGCTAATTTGGCACGTTCCATTTTGGCGCGTTCCATTTCTATGAGTATCCCTTTAGATTTAGTAATTTAATTAAATCAACTTCAAATAGAAGGGCCTTAACACCCTATACGAAGTAAAACAAGAAATAGCCCCAACAAGCCGATCTCCAGGCAAAGAGGATATGCCTGGAGAAGGCTCAAAAGTCCAGCATTCCAAAAAACGACCAGGAAAGGGCTTGCAGAGGACCAACCTGAACATGAATTTTTCAGAGTGCACAAGGATGTCCAAGAACTCAGGGATATCTCTAGTGCAAACCAGAGAGACATCCAGACTCCCTCAAAAAACTTGGGAGTCCTGTCTGGAAGAGTGGAGAACCTCTACTCGAGAACTGATCGGCTTTCGACGGTTCTACTATCGACAATTGGCTACGTCTTATTGGAGGCAAACTTTACCCCCCAAGACTTTAAAAGCTAATTAATCAATTAATTCTCAGAGGTGCCCTAAAGCACTTTAAAAATAATTCAGTGACTTTGATGTGAACTCTGGCCCAATGGTCTGAGCAGATCAGAGTTTAGCACTAAGTAATAAAGCTGAAATAGAATCTTATAAACATCAATAGAGTAAGACTTCTGCTAAGCACTAGTAAGTATTAACATAAACAAAGTTTTAAGAACCATAAAATCAGCACAAGAAATCTACAACTCAAAAAAGGAACCCCAGCAGAGGTAGAAGAGGGGGGACAAATCGAAGGAAGGAGGATGAATCTCAGTAGATCGTAAGACAAGCTTACTCTCATACTTACAATCCCTCGTTCCATTTAAGTGGTCTGCAAAAGATTTGTCTCAGCCGTAGTTTGGTGGTTTGGAAAGTGGAATTGAGTTACTTGTTCCATTTACAGCTGAAGGACGTCGCTTTCCAGCATTGATTCTGGCTTAGAGGCGTTCAGCCATAATCAAGCAGATGATAGCATCGCAACACTTCCTTGTCAGGAAATTGCATGAACCAGTGATCTGACCTAACGGTTCCTCTCGTACTGAGTTAGATTACTGTAGCGACATCAGTCATCAGTAGGGTAAAACTAACCTGTCTCACGACGGTCTAAACCCAGCTCACGTTCCCTATTAGCGGGTGAACAATCCGACACTTGGCGAATTCTGCTTCGCAATGATAGGAAGAGCCGACATCGAAGAATCAAAAAGCAACGTCGCTATGAACGCTTGGCTGCCACAAGCCAGTTATCCCTGTGGTAATTTTTCTGACACCTCTGGTTTAAGACTTTTAAAAAGCAAAGGATCGATAGGCCATGCTTTCACAGTTTGTATTCGTACTGAGAATCAAAATCAAGCAAGCTTTTCCCCTTTTGGTCTACAAGAGATTTCTGTTCTCTTTGAGCTTGCCTTAGGACACCTGTGTTATTGTTTAACAGATGTGCCGCCCCAGCCAAACTCCCTACCTGACTATGTCTCCATCCTAGCGGATAAAGCCAGAAAGCTGCTACTTCAATGGATAAGTAAAGTGACATCAAGAGTAGTGGTTTTTCAAGATCGCAGGGCTCCCACTTAGACTACACCTCCTACGCCACTTCACAAAGTCAGACTAGAGTCAAACTCAACAGGGTCTTCTTGCCCCGCTGATTACGCCAAGCCCGTTCCCTTGGCTGTGGGTTCGCTAGATAGTAGATAGGGACAGTAGGAATCTCGTTAATCCATTCATGCACGTCACTAATTAGATGACGAGGCATTTGGCTACCTTAAGAGAGTCATAGTTACTCCCGCCGTTTACCCGCGCTTAGTTGAATTTCTTCACGTTGACATTCAGAGCACTGGGCAGAAATCACATTGTGTCAACACCTAACAGGCCTTCACAATGCTCTGTTTTAATTAAACAGTCGGATTCCCCTTGCTGCTCCAGTTCTGAGTTGACCATTCGCTGCTGCAGGGAGACCAGCAAGTCAAGCCCTCGCCGGACTGGTCGGGTTGCCCCTTCCTGTCCAGCTAGGCAGACAAGCTGGGCCTGCAGCCTGGTCCTCAGAGCCAATCTTTATCCCAAAGTTACAGATCTAATTTGCCGAATTCCCTTATCTACATTCTTCTACTTACTAGAGGCTGCTAACCTTGGAGACCTGATGCGGTTGTGGGTACGGCCAGGCTAGAAGCAAGGTTTCCCTCAAATTTTCAAGGGCCGAAGGAAGCTGACCAGACAGCACAAAGGGTGTGCTGCTTTTCCAAGTCGGTAGCCCTCTCTCGTCGCAAAGACCTCCAGGGCAGTGACTTGTTAAGAAGAAAAGAGAACTCTCCCTGGCGCTCCGCCCCGACGTCTTTGAGTTCAGTTGTGTTGCCACTCAGTACCCTAAGCCTGCTTGGTGAATCTTAACACCATTCCCTTTCGAAACCTCAGGACCGAGTCACTCGTGACCAATTGCTGTTCTCACGAAACCCTTCTCCACTTCAGTCTTCAAAGTTCTCATTTGAATAGTTGCTACTACCACCAAGATCTGCACTAAGAGCAGCTCCAGCCCCGACCACTCGGGGCCTTCGAAACTACCCTCACGCCCTCCTACCTGTCCAGCTGCGTTGAGCTGCACAGCAAGGTGTCGGTCAGGTGCTTAGCGACATCCATTTTCAGGGCTAGTTCATTCGGTAGGTGAGTTGTTACACACTCCTTAGCGGGTTCCGACTTCCATGGCCACCGTCCTACTGTCTAAATGAACTAACACCTTTTCCTCCGATGAGCACCCAGTTTGTCACCTCAACCCTGCCGTAGGTTGGACCCTCGTCGCCAGTTCTGCTTACCAAAAATGGCCCACTTGGAACAAACATTCAATACAGAGTTCACTTAAGTAACTCCGCACTCTTACCAATTTAAAGTTTGAGAATAGGTGAAAGTTGTTGCAACTCCCGAACCTCTAATCATTCGCTTTACCCGATAAAACTGCTTTGTTCCAGCTATCCTGAGGGAAATTTCGGAGGGAACCAGCTACTAGATGGTTCGATTAGTCTTTCGCCCCTATACTCAGGTCAGAAGAACGATTTGCACGTCAGTATCCCTACAAGCCTCCACCAAGGTTTCCCTGGCTTCGCCTTTCCCAAGCATAGTTCACCATCTTTCGGGTCCCAACATGCCTGCTGAGCTCGTTAACACGGCCCTGAAAGGCTCAGTTTCCTTACGCAGAAGGGTCTCCACCCAACTACTCGCACACATGTTAGACTCCTTGGTCCGTGTTTCAAGACGGGTCAGTGGGGCAAGTCACTCGGCCCGCACCCTCAGCTCTGGGCCTGCCCAACTAACAGCAGGGCAGCTCAGAACTTCAGCAAAGACCGAGTTGAGGCAGCAGCTCCCCCAAGTGCGTGCACTTAGTTGCACTGCTGCCGAGACCAGCCTCACAGCTTCCTCCTCAACGATTTCAAGTATTTTAACCCTTTTTCCAAAGTTCTTTTCATCTTTCCTTCACAGTACTTGTTCGCTATCGGTCTCTTGTGAGTATTTAGCCTTAGAAGAAGTCTACCTCCCACTTAGGGCAGCAGTCCCAAACTACCCGACTCTAGGAACACCTGCTGTCGCGTCTGCGGAGGAGGCACGGGGCTTTCACCCTCTGCGGCGTTTCTTTCCAGAACACTTACTCCTCCACTCTGCGTGAGCAGCGTGTCTTCACTGTACAACTCGCCGCAGCGATTTCCAGCCTGGGCTTTTGCCGCTTCACTCGCCGTTACTAGGGCAATCCTGGTTAGTTTCTTTTCCTCGTCTTAGTGATATGCTTAAGTTCAGACGGTGGTCTTGCTTGCCTCAGACACTGCCGAAGAGAGTCCTTCTGCCAGACTCAAGTGGAGTGGCTTCGTGAGAGCACCGCACTCACAGCTAGCAGCTAAGGAGGCCCTGAAACAAGCATGCCCGAGGGCGCGTTTGCGTTCGAAGATCTACTGACTCACGGAGTTCTGCAATTCGCAGTGCTTTTCGCAGTTTGCTGCGTTCTTCATCGTTACAAGAGCCGAGATATCCATCGCTGAGGTTTGAAATAAAGCTAAAAATAAATAGGATGTGTTAATGATCCATCTGCAGGTTCACCTACAGATACCTTGTTACGACTTCTCCTTCCTCTAAGTGATAAGGTTCACTCGACTTTCCACTCGCAAGCAGTCCGAAGAGTTCACCTCACCACTCGAAATCGGTAGGAGCGACGGGCGGTGTGTACAAAGGGCAGGGACGTAATCAATGCAAGCTGATGACTTGCGTTTACTAGGAATTCCTCGTTGATGACCAAGAATTACAAGGGTCAATCCCCATCACGATGCAGGTTGCAGATTACCCAGGCATGTCTGCCCAGGAACTTGTTGCCTGCATCAGTGTAGCGCGCGTGCGGCCCAGGACATCTAAGGGCATCACAGACCTGTTATTGCCTCAAACTTCCTTGGAGTAGCCCCCAAAGTCCCTCTAAGAAGTTCAGAACTCCTGCGAGTTCCAACTAGTTAGTAGGTTAAGGTCTCGTTCGTTATCGGAATTAACCAGACAAATCACTCCACCAACTAAGAACGGCCATGCACCACCACCCATAGAATCAAGAAAGAGCTCTCAATCTGTCAATCCTTCCCATGTCTGGACCTGGTAAGTTTCCCCGTGTTGAGTCAAATTAAGCCGCAGGCTCCACTCCTGGTGGTGCCCTTCCGTCAATTCCTTTAAGTTTCAGTCTTGCGACCATACTCCCCCCCAGAACCCAAAGACTTTGATTTCTCGGAAGATCCTGAAGGAGTACTGGTGTTGCCCCTCCAATCTCTAGTCGGCATAGTTTATGGTTAAGACTACGACGGTATCTGATCGTCTTTGATCCCTTAACTTTCGTTCTTGATTAATGAAAACATCCTTGGCAAATGCTTTCGCATAGGTTCGTCTTTAATAAATCATAGAATTTCACCTCTGACAATTAAATACGAATGCCCCCAACTATCCCTATTAATCATTACCGAGCGCCATAACACCAATAAATGGAGCTCAGTCCTATTCTATTATTCCATGCTGGACTATTCAGGCGCTGGCCTGCCTGGAACACTCTAATTTGCTCAAGGTAAAGTGCCAGATCAACACAGCGACAACTCAATGCCACTGAGTCTGTTCTGACGGATGTGCAGGACCAGGCACGGCAGAGCCATTCCTTTTCCCGCACAGACTTCCAACTACGAGCTTTTAACTGCAACAACTTTAATATACGCTACTGGAGCTGGAATTACCGCGGCTGCTGGCACCAGACTTGCCCTCCAGTGGGTCCTCGAAAAGGCTTTTACACTTAACTCATTCCAATCGCGAGACTAAGCCCCGCGTTGTTATTTCTTGTCACTACCTCCCTGAGTTAGGATTGGGTAATTTGCGCGCCTGCTGCCTTCCTTAGATGTGGTAGCCGTTTCTCAGGCTCCCTCTCCGGAATCGAACCCTAATTCCCCGTCACCCGTCATCGCCATGGTAGTCCAATACACTACCATCGAAAGCTGATAGGGCAGAAACTTGAATGCTTCACCTCCAAGAGGTCCGCCAAGTTATTATGATTCCTCCACAGGGTTGCCCCGTTGGGTTTTATCTAATAAATACTACGCACTGCGTAACCAGCATGTATTAGCTCTAGAATTACTACGGTTATCCATATAAACGCTTAGCAAATAAACTATAACTGTTTTAATGAGCCATTCGCAGTCTCACCGTATACAAGCTTATACTTAGACATGCATGGCTTAGTTTTCGAGACAAGCATATGACTACTGGCAGGATCAACCAGATTACTTCTTCTTAGTTCTAAACTCCCCTCACTCTCACTTGCTCCACAACTCAGCAGCCCTAAGTTACTGCTTTCCCTTTCCACAGTTCCACGCTATTGCTGCGTCAACCCCCTTCCAAACCCTCTTTGACTCACCGTCTCAGAGTCCCATGTTTTAGCACTCCTGGGATCGCACCTTTCCTAAGTACTCAGTGCAGGCAAGGAAGTTTTGCTGCTGTTCCTAGTTAGTGAGAATTTTGGCCAGAGCTACTCTTTCCCTCACTGTTCCTGTACTAAGCAACTACTCTGTTTCCATTTTGCCTCAACCGACCCCTCTTATATATAGCCAAATTCTCCCTCTTAATTCCTTCACTACCGCCCTTTTCCAAATTTTCTTGAAGTCAAGGTCAGTAAGGTTCCCAGTTCTTATAGTTACTTTCCACTTAAAAAGACTTAGACACTTAAAGTTGCCCTTACTTAAGTGCTTGGTGAAGAAGTTCCTACTTTATTCTTGGCATCATGTCAAAGTATACCCTTGTCCTCCAACAAGTACAAAGTCAAGCTTAATGCAAAGCTATTTCTTAAGAAAGGATCTTAGGTAGTTTAGTTTGCAGTTACTGGATGCATATCTCTTGGGTTTAGTGTTTGGCACAACAAGACTTATTTAAAGTTATCAGGACTAATGTGAAGATTCTAAGTATACCCAGAACAACTTAGGTTAGATTCTTTCTATTGCTAGTCTTAGAAAGTGTCTCTTCAGCTTCTTTGACACTCTTTTTATCAACTTCCTTTTAGTTATAAGTGACTTAGCATGTCTTCAACTTACCTAGACTTGTATTTACATTTCATCTACAGGTGCATTGAGGTTTTCAATTCATTGTCTCTGGTGTTAGGTATTCCAGAGTGCTATGACTTATAGGTCTGTTTTGTTTGTTAGGTTTTCTATGAGTATTGTTTTCTAGTGCTTCAGTAAGTGTTTCATTTGAGTGTTTCCACTTGTTGTTAGGGTGCTATTGTAGCTCCAAGCTTGTTTAGACTTACTTACTGCACTAGTGCAAGTAACTGCATTGTCCAAGTATCTAAGTAGTTTTAGAGTAAGTTTGAGTCAACAATAAAGACTCATAAACATCACTAGTTAACGTTTCTGTAACTTAGTGACTAATGCTTACTTACTTGAAGATTCAAACTCTAGTAAAGCATTCACTACCCCAATTCAAACTTAAAGGTTATTAAGAACTTGCAGTGAGGTAATAGACTACCTTTGTCTTGGTGCTTTAAGTAGTTTTCTTTGCATCGTAGTTTCTACTTCTCATAGTTACTACTTTAGAACAAAGGACATTCTAGAGTTCTACCTTTCTATTCATTCCAGCACTAACAACTCTAAGTCCTTGCTGAACACAACTAGTAAGTTCCTTATATTCAATAAACACAGATTCTCTTAATCAAAGTGATTAGTCATAGTTCATTGACAACTTCATTCTGGAATGTCTCACTGACAGAAAACAATCAAAAAGTTCTCTGGACAAGACGTTGTGGAAACTGTTGCCATTTAACGATAGTTTCGGATCCAAGCATAGCACATTTGGGAGTCTTGAAAACAAACTTGTTAGACCATACAGGAAGTGTTTGTTCAGTTGCTGTCTCAAGCAGTGACCACTTAGTAGTTTCTGGAAGTGCGACTATTAGGCTGTGGAACTTTGGAACCTTAACTTTAGTGCTACCTTACACAGTTGGTGCAGATCTCATGGTTTGTAGTTTCTGATGACACCACTCGAGTGTGGAGTTTCTGGACTGCAAACTCAACTTCTAGAAGGCCACAGAGATGCAGTAGTTCAATCAACAACTTATACTTAGCTTCTGCAAGGACAAGTCAATTAAAATCGGGACTAGTCAAGAAGTTCTTTCTTTAGAAGACTGCACTTCTGGTGTTGTTTCAGTTTGTTGAACCATAATAATTCTTCACCTAGCAGGACTTGTCTTTGAGCTTCCGGACAAGAAATAGTTTCAAAGTTCTGGCATACTAATAAACTTATACAAATTGCTCTGTTTTTCTCGAATTAACTAATGTGCTGTTTTATTACTTATTGCACTACTGCTTTTCAAGTTTAAGTATTCGTTTGAACTTGCTGCTATAGTTCCTCTACTAAGACTCATATTCTAATGAAGTCTATGAGTACAGTTGAGTATTTATGATTGCTTGTGAGTTCCATCCTAAGCACCTCCTTTAGAGAAAGTAAGAAGCAGTTTAGGTCTGTGCACGTTCACTCTTCAGCCTTCCAATGGTAAAGCTTTGTTTTCTATTTATTGTTGACTTGAGCTTCTCTGACTTTATAGGAGAGTTTGTGAAATAGAATGAGGTATACACTGGCATGTGCATTACTCCTAGTTCCAGGAACCTTACTAACAAGCATAGTACTTAAGACCAATAGTTAAATAAATTAGATTCTTTCTCATAGTTTCCGTAACCAACTACTTTTGCCTAGTGAATGAGTTCCTGCAATATCTCAACTACCTAGATTTCTTACTCCCTAAAAACTTAATTGTTGCCCCTAAGTTTACCACCATTTTCCACCTCCCATTTATAATGCAAGCCAACTGTCCTTCGAAGTGCCAAGCTATCTCCAAGTGTAGCTGTGGAGAGTTGGTTATGTGAGCATATAGTTGCCAGTCATGTTACTCAAGGTCACTCTACTAACCCTCTGACTGAAAGTGACCAAGTGAATGAAGTGCTGAGGATGATTTCCCGCCAGAAAAAAGAAGTCATCCAACTAAGCACTCTACTGTCTCAGAAGTTGAGAGAGGACTTCTGAGCAACTTGCTCTACTCAAACAACTCAAAATGACCTACTTGACTCTACAATCCAACATTGCTTCAACCATCCAACAAGTCAATCAGATCAGATCCAAAGACACTTTCGAGCAACTAATCAACCAACTGGGCTTCAACAACCAACTCCAAGCCCTAGAAACCAAGTTGCTGAGTCCCAAGAAACAACTCTCCACCAACAACTAGAGACTAAAGACCAACTACCCCAAGCACTCTCAAAAGAAACCCTGTGGTTATATCGGGTAGCAACGATAAGACCATAAGGATTTGGGAAGATGGCCAAGCTAGAGTGCTTACAGGCCATACTGATTGTGTCTACTCAGTTGCTGTGTCTCTGAAGAAAGGGATGAGTGTCTGGTAGTCATGATTCTACCATTCGAGTGTGGAGTCTAGCTACTGCACAAGTAACCCAAGTACTCAAGGGGCATAGTGATTGGGTATACTCTGTGGCCATTTCAGTGATGGCGAGTGGGTTGTGTCTGGGAGTTATGACAAAACACTTAGAGTGTGGAGTCTGTAGCTTCTGGACTGACCACTCAGGTACTCAATGGCCATAGTAGTTATGTTAGGTCAGTGGCCATTTCTAGCAAGGACCAATTCATTGTCTCTGGTAGTGATGACGCTACACTCAGAGTGTGGAGTCTAACTACTGGACAAGCGCGTGATTAGAGTCCTTCAAGGCCATAGTGATTGTGTCTACTCAGTGGCCATTTCGAAGAGTGACCAATACATTGTCTCCGGAAGTTGGGGACTACACTGTTAGAGTGTGGAGTCTTACTTCTGGAGACCTGATTAGAGTGCTGAAAGGACATAGTGATTGGGTTTACTCAGTGGCTATTTCAAGTGACGAGCAGTTTGTAGTCTCAGGAAGTTATGACCAAACCATTAGAGTGTGGAGTCTCACTTCCGGAGAAACTACTCAAGTACTCAGAGGACACACTGGATGGGTACTTTCAGTCAAGCTATCAAGTGATGACAGTACTTGGTGTCTGGAGGTGGCTATCCAGACTACTCAGTTAGAGTTTGGGACCTCTACAGGTGAACAGACTCAAGAACTAAAAGGCCATAATAATCAAGGTATGGTCAGTTAACTTAATTTAATTATTATTGACTTAATTGCTCAAGCAAATAGGGTGTTAGGGTGTTAGGGTGTTAGGGTGTTAGGGTGTTAGGGTGTTAGGGTGTTAGGGTGTTAGGGTGTTAGGTGTTAGGGTGTTAGGGTGTTAGGGTGTTAGGGTGTTAGGGTGTTAGGGTGTTAGTGTTAGGGTGTTAGGGTGTTAGGGTGTTAGGGTGTTAGGGGTGTTAGGGTGTTAGGGTGTTAGGGTGTTAGGGTGTTAGGGTGTTAGGGTGTTAGGGTGTTAGTGTTAGGGTGTTAGGGTGTTAGGTGTTAGGGGTGTTAGGGTGTTAGGGTGTTAGGGTGTTAGGGTGTTAGGGTGTTAGTGTTAGGTGTTAGGGTGTTAGGGTGTTAGGGTGTTAGGGTGTTAGGGTGTTAGGGTGTTAGGGTGTTAGGGTGTTAGGGTGTTAGGTGTTAGGGTGTTAGGTGTTAGGGTGTTAGGGTGTTAGGGTAAAGTTAGTGTTAGGGTG